>NW_021025241.1:187176-203359 GCF_004153795.1 Camellia sinensis
AATCACTTTTTGTAAAACTCTCTCCCCAAAACAATTTTCCACAACCATTTCTGAAAGAAGGCAAACCAAATAAGTTTTCGTACTTTTTATCTCAAAAACTACTCTAGAAACACAAACCAAACACATCGTCTCTGGATACTGAATAATGCACATGCATATATCTGATCTTCCTCTAAACTCTGTTATGACTATAATCTTTGGAATTGTCCTTTTACAGATCTTGTAAATCAAAATGGGTCACTAGCTAAAAATCTTGTAGTTTTGTTATAAACAAACAAAATTGATCATAAAATTGAATACAAATACATATATACGCATAAAATTTTATAGAGTTTGTTACTATTTTGAAAAATTTTATCCATCTATATACATTTTGTGTACAGTTCTATAACCATTTTTGTATTCCTAGACTTATTCAAAATCTGAAGTATTGCTGCTATGTGATTCAAAATTTATTTTTCGCCACTAATTCAATAAACATTTTTGTATAGGACATCTATACATGTGTATGAATTCCAAAAAGGATCATATGAACAAAGCATATCCAACTTCAAAAAGATTGAGAATAAAAAAAGACCAATGACAACAAAGAATTAAGACAAGAAGTATAGTTGTTTTGATTTTTTTTTTTGAATTAAGACAAGAGAGCAATGACAACAAAGAACCTTCACGCAAAAAAGATAAGAGTCTCTACGTAGGAAGTAAATAAAAACTCCACGTAGAGATGAAATCTCAGTTATTGTTTTATACGAATAAAAATAAGTGAGAAAAAATGAGAAAATAAACACTAATAAACAAATTGAGACACAAATAAAAATGTGACAAAATATAAATTGAAGTAATGTTTCACCTCTACAATTCCTTCTACCTTGGAAAATATAAATTGACAAAAATAAGAGGGCTGATTTTTGTAGGAAAATGTCATTTATGATATAAATGTCACTTATAGGAAAATATAATTCGTCTTTTGACTCCCACAACATCCTTTCACCAAGTGTCCGCCTAAACAAATTCAAATAACGAACACAAAAATAAAAGCAGGTTAATTTACAAAAATCATATCAGCACTAAAAGATTATCAAAACAAAGAAGAAGAACCATGGAAAAAGAAAAATTTACATTTACCATGCACAAGAGCATGATGTTAATCGTAATAAATAATGAAAAAAACAGAACACAGGAGTTCCATAGACAGTTATGTCCAAACAAACCAACATTCTTTATGTGTTGTAAGCTTTTTTCTTAAAAAGCTAAAAAATCCAAAAAATAAGGTTTATTTTAACTCATATTTTAATTAAAAAATGAATAATGATTGTTGGATTACAATTATTGATTACTTAAATAAAGTTATTGCCTCACAAGTAATTGTAATTGAATGATTTAAAATTCATATAATTTTTTAGAAGTAAAATTCGATATATGTATATTGTTGATATTTTAATGTTTATTATTTCATTGAAGCAAGTATATGGCAACTGTTCCAATTATCTTCTACTGGGGGGGAAACATAATTCGGGATCCCGATGAAGGTGTGTCATATGATACTGAGCCGAAAAGGATATATGGGGTGCAACTTGGCACCACGCTTAGCAATTTGGAGGAGATGTTTATGTCCAAGGTGGCAAATTACGTGGAAACTGTCCGATTGATCTTCAAATGTAGATATCCTCATCGCCAGTGGTAAGAAACCAGCAAATACAAAATATTACTGATCAATGATGATAAGGCGTTGAACACCGTATTAAGTATTGGTGGAAGTTTCCAACACCAAATTGTTTGGAAGTGTACATTGATAAAGAGGTTGTACACAATGTCCCGAATAAGACACATATGGATTCTCGTTCGTTCACTACATTGCTGACACATGGGATTGACACGACAGCGTTTCAATCTCCTATTGTCACGGCCCAAACCCGCCCCTATGGGTTTAGCACCGTAACCGGCCAGTAATCCGTGATTACCAAAGGCCTACTTAACAGTCAAGACAATAATACAGAGTACAGGGGTTGGCGGAAGCCAAAACAGTAAATAAAGGGTGTCCAATAAGCTGTGACATTCTGAATGCAAAAAGACTTTCCTGAACATATTCACATTCAAAACCAAAACAGTTTATATATACGTCATATATACAAACATTCAGGTTAGGGACCAAATCCCTACCATAACAGTACAGTGCAAGTCTTAACATTTATTACAGAACAGAGGCAAAATGCGAAATCTAAAACACCCCAAAACAGCCTTGACTTGGCAGTACTTGGAACTTCGAAGTGAGGCACAATGGTTGGCTTTGACAAAACGAGAGCTAACCCGACGCCCCTAGCTCCGGTCCGGTGCCTGGACACCTACATATATATATAAATAGTAAGCTAAACCCCAGTGAATAACAGTTGTGTAAAGAGGTTAAGAATGAATGTCCTTTCAATCATTAAACAGTCATATCAGTCATTTAGAAACCATAGCAGTTATATGTGGTACATCCAATAGCAAAACAGTACAGTAGGTCTTAACAGACCGAACAGTCAGTTGATGGCCATCATAACAGTAACAGTAGTGGTTCCAAACTTGGGAATCGACAGAGATCTCTGTGACAGTAGCAGTAACAGTACAGTAACAGTAAGTTGCTAAGGATGCCACGAATACAGTTTACAAATAGGACAAACATTCGTTCATTAAACAATAACGTTTCAGTAAACAGAACAGTTGATCATTCAGAAAATATTCAGAATTAAACATATCTTTACAACTTTGTTACTCACAGAGCACTGGGCTATAGATAGGCTAGTGCGCGTCCTCGGATGCCAACCCTACAATTATAGAACGAACACACACTTGGGTTTAATAAATTAACCCCTAACTTGACCCGGTGTGGTTTTACATCAATATCCTCCTTAAGATGCCTTAAACATGGCCTAGGAATGCCTAGGATGGAAAGAGGATGCAAAGAGGCACTTTAAAATACTTTTCAAAATTTGTTGAAACAGGGGTCCACGCTCGAGCATGACTTTCTACGCTCGAGCGGACATGCAGACAAAGGAGCTCCGCTCGAGCGTGACTTTCCCCGTTCGAGCAGACTGAAAACTCAAGCAAAAGTATTGGGTGCATGCAATTCACGCTCGATGGGCGCTCGATCCACGCTCGAGTGTGAGACTCAGGTCCTCGCTCGAGCGTGAACTCTCTCGCTTGAGCGGACTACAAAACAAATGAACTTCTAGGTACACGCATTTCACGCTCGAGCGTGACTTTCTACGCTTGAGCGGAAGTGCAAGACTCAGAGTGTACACTCGAGCGTAAAGTCCTACGCTCGAGCGTGGGTCCAAAATTTAGAATTTCTAAATTGAACCTCCAAGCTCAAATTCAACATTTAAAGCATCAAATTCGATTCTTTTGGGCCAATTTTCTGGAAAACACTTTAAAACTCATAATATGACATGTTTCAAAGATCAATTTGCAAAATCAAAGCCCAAAGGTAGTTCAATTAAACACAAATCCAAACAAAACTTCATGAACATAATGTATATGTAACATGCAAGTGTTTAATTGAAATCAAAGCTTCAAATACTTGATCAAATGAGTCAATTCACTCAAAAACATGATGAATTCATGGACCATAGCTAGAATATAGACATGCGTGTGAGGATTTCCATGAAATCAACCTCAAAACTCAACAATGTGTACATGCATGCATGATTTAGCTATTAGTTACTCAAATCAACTCTTTAAACCAATTCTTGACTTAGATCACTAATGACTCATGAACCATGCAAGAACCAACTTGAATTCACAAACTAAAGGATAAATATCCTACCTTAGGTCCTCAATTTCAAGTCTAGAAGCTCAATTATGCAATCTACTCTTCAATTTTTCTAATTCTCCAAACAATTCTTGTTGAACCAAAGCTCTTCTACTCTCCCTCTTTTGCTCGCGGTTTTGGTCTCAAGAAGGATGATGAAATGATGTATGGAATGTACTAATGAAGTCCCAAACAAGTGTATAGGAAATGGCCACTCAATGGAAAAATTATAATAAACTTGAACTAATGTAATTTAGCTTTATTTAATCTAATTTAATCACACCAAATCAAATTTAAATTAAATCTACCATAATAACACATAAATTCTAATTAACATAAGACACCAATCAATTTCAGATTCGGCCGCCGATAAGGCCTTCAATTCGTAATTCGAAGTTAAAACACAAACAGATCATTTAGTAATCAAACTGATAGAAATGCATTTACAGACAATACACTCATGCAATCAGATTAGGATTTCCTCCTAATCAGTTACTTATCATATTCAGTCACAATTTAGCAGTAATCAGAGGTGAGGGTTGTCACACCTATGTATGAATCAGATGAATATTATGCAGTGGGCTACACACAATAGACATTTGAGGGCCATGGTGTAGAATCAAGTTCACGTGGTGGATATGAGACTGAATTTCACAATAACACAGAAGATGTGCCCACCTACAGCCATCATACCACTCCAGTTGAAGTTGCTGGTAATATGGCTGAAATAGTGAATTATGTGCAGTTTGCTGACAATGACATGTACAGTCCTGATGTCGCCTTAGACAATGATGAGAATGAAATGTGTGATGAAGAAAATTTATTGGACAGATCAAATGATGATGATGAAGAAGATGATGCCGACGCTCCCGTTGACCTTGAAAATGCCCCCATTCCACCTAGACCTGAAATCCCTTTCTATGAAAACATTCACCTGGGTGGTGATTTTGATATTAGTAATCGTGATGTCGTTCCCCGTAATCGAATCTGGAACGCTGAAAATCCAGAGTTGGACATAGGGATGGTTTTCGTTGATAAGAAGCACCTCGTACATGATGTGAAATTGTACCATGCAACAAATAATCGAGAGTATAAAGTCGTAACCTCTAAGCGAGACGTTTGGGTGTGTGCTTGCAAGCACGATTGCAGATGGTGGTTGCATGCATCTCTTAGTAGGAAACATGGTCTTTTTTAAATAAAGCAGTATAGGGGTCCTCACCATTGTTTATACCCACGAATGAACAGGGACCACACTAATATTAGCTCAAGTTACATTGCTTCTCATCTTTTGGGACAAGTTACGGTGAGTCTACAAAATAAATGTTTACATATATATACATATTTGTTTGTTTATAGTGTTCACACCAAAATAATCTGACTCATAGGTATTGTCGTATGCAGAATGAACCTGATATGCCAATTAAGAATGTCATCGAAGATATCAAAAAGACCATAAACTATAGTACATCATACAAGAAGGTGTGGCATGCAAAGGCAAAGGCAATTAGAATGGTATTCGGGGATTGAGATGAATCATATAGGCTATTGCCTAAATTCATGCATGCATTACAAACATCTAATCCTGGCACCGTTGTGCAATGGTATCATAGATATACCGGAGGTACAACCATTATGCCCGTTTTCCACTTTGTTTTCTGGTCTTTCAAACCCGTCATCGATGGATTCAGATATTGTAGGCTTGTTATAACCATAAATGGTACATTCTTATACGAGAAATACACTGGTGTGTTGCTTGTAGCAATGATTGTCACTGCCAATGGCAAAGTATTACCGCTTGCATTCGCTGTTGTCGATAGGGAGAGTTTGGAGTCTTGGTCGTTCTTCATTTCAAATATCAAGGAATATATTGTCATGGACCGACAGTGAGTGACTTTTAAAATATCTGATCGAGCTGAGAGTATTTTAACTACTGTGAGGCGGCATTGGCTGAATCCCTCGCTCCAATTTGTTAGATATCATCGGCACTGCCTTCGACATGTTTGTAGTAACTTTAACACTAGGTTAAAAAATAAGGAGCTGAAATAACTTCTATGGAAAGCATGGAGTGCTCATCAACGACGAAAGTGTAATGGTTACTTAGAACAAATATAGGCTATTAACCAAGATGCCATCGATTGGGTTCACAAGATGAATCCTGTGGAGTGGGCCCTTGCGTATGATAGTGGATATCGGTGGGGGTATTGACCAGCAATGATGCAAAGTGTTTCAATAGCGCCTTGAAAGGTGCAAGGAACTTACCTATCACAGCTATGGTTGAATTTACATTTCGGCGACTCGTAAAATATTTTGACTAGATGGGAGCCCAAGCTGAAATAGATGTACGAAATGAGTTCCAATACCCTAGAGAGATGCAAAAAACTATTGAGGATGGCATCGTAAAGGGAAATACTTTCAAGTTGATATCGTATGACAGGTTAGTTTGTAATGTAAACTAAATTGTTCTTATTATGTTGTGAAGTTAAGTACACCTAAAAACATGAACTTGATTAGTTTGTATCAATATTGTTTGATAGGCCTCGCCGCGTATTTGAGGTGCAAACATCTTTTCACCATGGACGAGGTCGTAATACACAAATTGTGAGGATGAATCAACTCACGTGAAGTTGTGGAAAATATGAGATAAGACACTATCTATGTTCCCATATGCTCGCTGTAATGTTTGAATGCGGTGGCAATCCATTTGAGTACGTTGATCTAGTATATAGGCTTCCTGTATACATGAGGGTTTGGGAAACTAAATTCAATCCAATACCGCATCAAGATTATTGGGATGATCCGCAGTGGACCTTAATGCCTAATGTACTTTGTCTGCGAGAAGTAAAATGGGGTCGTACATTAATGTCTCGTATTCCGAATGAGATGGATATATCAGATAGGCGTTTGACCGCTCGTTGCAGTGAGTGCCAGTAGATAGGCCATGTTAGGCGAACATGTCCGACGCGACTTGGTCGATGAAGACTATGTAATACTTACATATTGTAATAGGTCATTTTTTAATTCTTTATTTGTAATAGATCATTTAATTCTTTATTTTTTAATTCTTTATTTGTAAACGGAGTCGTACATTTAAATAGATCATTTCTTATTTGTAATAGATCATTTCTAATTTTTAATTCTTTATATGTTGTAATTGTTTGATTTCCTTGAAAAAATTTACAACTAACATACTAAACAAATAAATTAAACTAAATATGTATGCCAAAACATTTAACTATACCACATAGGCCTAAGTTTTTTATTGTCTACTTGATTGAAAATGTCTATTACAAAATTTTAGTGAAAATCACATAGTTCTTTTACCATTTAAAAATTTATTATTTATGAATAAATTTAATATTTTCGAATGCTGCAAGCATTTTTTACATTTACAATTTATGAATCAGATCTACGTAATTTACAAATTTTATACTTTATTGGAACTTTTACCATTACAAAATCAATAATGAAGTTTTGTCAAATATGCCATAAATGTAATTAGCAACCTCTTATTGAAAAAAAAATTCTCATTCAATTTTTTCGCAAATATTTATGTAGGAAAACTATCCACATGTTACTGGTCATTATTAAGCTTCTGTAACTGAGACC
This sequence comes from Camellia sinensis, assembly GCF_004153795.1. Classification (NCBI taxonomy): domain Eukaryota; kingdom Viridiplantae; phylum Streptophyta; class Magnoliopsida; order Ericales; family Theaceae; genus Camellia; species Camellia sinensis. The sequence goes on from NW_021025241.1 coordinate 194,573, forward strand.
CTAAAATTATTTTGTAAAAGATTTCTATATTAGTTATAGCATAGATAACAGTAGGTTCTGTTGAATTGCTTATCATATTTAATGACACATAAATTGATAAATTTAGATTTTAGTGAATTGCTTCCATGTTAGTGGCACACAAGTTGATAATTTTAAAATAATCGACCACATTTGTTTTTCAAGTCGTCATGTATGGAATAATTAGAATTTAATTGTTATAGTTAAATTACATGCTCACCAATACAGTTTTTTGAAATAAAAATTAATTATATTTTAGTAAATTGCTTCCAAATATGGTGTCACACAAATATAAATTTGTAAATAGTTGAACATACTTTTCTTTTACAAATCGTAATATATGGAATAATTACAGTTTTCCTGTTATGATTAAATGAGACTTTTATTGTTATGATCTAGTATTTCACTTGTACAGGCTTCATGGCACATCTACCTGATGAGGTCCCACTTTTCAGTCATCCACATCGGGCTGACAGTAAATGGGAGGATCTGGTATGCAATAACGTTTGTTGGACTTTACGCTTACAATGAAAAGACCCTGTATTTTGTTTTATATTACGTGATAATGCTATAATTTAAACTAGTCATTCTGTTATGCAGGACGAGGCACGCACAGTGGTGACATGCTGGCGGGGAGATTCCAGCCTGTGGGAGCATCCATTGGACCATAGAGTCTTGCAGTGTATACTACGCGCGGGATTCTATGGTGTCTACCGTACAGGCCATATTAGACTGGACCACCCACTCATCACTGCTCTCGTCGAGAGGTGGCGCACAGAGACTCATACATTTCATTTCCCGATTGGGGAGGCCACCGTCACATTGCAGGACGTATCTGTCCTATATGGTCTACGAATTGATAGGAGAGCAGTTACTGGAGTTGACCCATCATTGACGAGGGAGCAGTGGATAGCCCTATGTGCTGAGCTATTGGGAGTAGCACCTACACCTGTAGACTTACAGACAGGTAGACTGAGGGTGAGGTGGCTGTTCGAGCAGTTTGGTCATTTTCCAGATCTGGTTCTAGATGAGTTAGTACAGCAGGATGCCCGAGTATATATTCTGTGGCTTATTGGAGGGGTACTTCTCCCTGATAAGTCATAGAACCTGCTTAAGCTGATGTACTTGCCACTGTTGAGAGACATTGATGCGATTGGCCAGTACAGCTGGGGTGGCACGGCTTTGGCATGCTTGTATAGAATGCTATGTCGAGCAGCTCAGGTGGGTGGGAAGGAGATCAGAGGACCCCTTGTCTTGCTACAGGTTAGTAAGAATTTTATTACTTGTCAATTCATATTGTATGGCATATATCAGAATTGTAATTGCGTTCAAACTATTGCAGATTTGGACGTGGGAGAGATTGATTCGCATTGCCCCGTCTAGGCGGCAAGTGGTTGCTCCTGGTGAGCTTTCTATCGACCAAGGAGACATGCAGTTGCTAGCCGGACCTCGAGGTAGCCGGCGGAGGGTTGACATGGGCCACGAGGTCGTAACGACCTACATAGTCGTCGTGTATAGAGACCAGCTTGACCGGATGATAAAGGGCGAGGTATGAAATTTAAATACCTAAATTTTAGTTGTCTTGTTCATTGTATATGTTCATGAGCGATTTTTAATATACTTGTTGTTATTGTAGTTTATCTGGCAGCCTTATGTTGGGGTCCTCAGTATGCTCCCAGACTATTGCCGACTAGGTGAGGAGATATGGATGGCGAGAGCGCCACTCATTTGTTTTGATGTGGTTGAGTGACATCTCCCTGATCATATCCTCCGATAATTTGGTCGGGTCTAGTTCGTGCCGGATCGGTGCGACACCGAGTGGCGGTTGTATGCGACTGATAGATGTGGCCGAGCCGGCACTGACTGGAGTCTGTTTCATATGCGATATGTACAGCTGTGGGATGCCCGTCGCAACAGTATTGTATAGGTTGACTGAAGCGATGAGGTCCTCCCCTCTTCCGACTCTTACATGTTGTGGTATCGGCGACATACACACCTACTAGTCGGTAATCCGAGCCACCTATCTGAGTCCGGATATCAGGGAGTTGGGCCTTCTCTCGAGACATTAGTGAGTATCATAGTTTGTGTCAGATAATTGTTAAGATCATACTTGATTTATTCTCAGTCAACTATAGCCTAATACGTCTGAATTTTTGTTCAGGTGGTTCGAGCTGGGAGGTCATATCACTTGGCTGAGGATGCCCTTTTCAGACGTGATAGATAGTATGCGATGCAGGCCCTTGCAGAGATTTGAGAGTTATTGTACGAGGGGATCCAGCATGCCCATCGGGTAGATCGTCTGCATTTTGGCCACTACGGTGTACACAGTGTAGCAGCTGCTCCAGACACATTAGTCCCGTCCACGTTAGTGCCTTCCACTTCAGCGCCAGCCACAGTAGGTCCTTGGACTTCAGTCACCCCACTGCATGGTACCCCATACATTGCTCCAAATTCCCCACACGTATATCCTAGCATGCTGATCCCGATTGGACACTGCCTCGATACATGCATGATGTTGTTACCCTACCCACCCAGTTACCACCTGCTTTTGTGGGGACTAGTTCGACCGCGACCACGAGTACACATGATGCAGTTCTCACTGACATCTCCCACGTTGAGGATGAGGCCCATATTGAGCCCTCTACAGAGCACGAGGGAGAGACCAAAGTTATGGTCGTGGCAGACATCGCGGCCGAGGTCGGGGTGCGGATAGAGGTAGAGGTCGAGGTCAATGTCGAGGTCCAGCTGCAGATCGTGATACAGTTGCACCAAATGAGGGAGTTTCACAGCTCACAGCAGTATTCGATCTTCGGCCAGAGACAGGATCAGGGATAGCACATGCATGAGAGGAGGGGTCACACTCACAGGCTCCATAGGCAGTCAGTGGAGGGCTACATGCAGGGGAGGGAGTGCCACTGGATACACATTTACGATTAGGGGAGCCAGATATTCAGAGAGTCTACCGCAGGAGACCGAGGAGGCAGGTCCACGGTCGGGGTTGTGGGACTGGGGGCAGGTTAGGGCATTAGTGGGTGTGATATGGAGTGTATAGTTTTTTTTATTTATAGTAATTGTTATAGTTTTTGTAAATCAAACTTGTATAGATGATGTAAATGTGTCATATTTATTTATTCGAAAATATAATTTCATAATTTTTTATTCTTACTTATTTTGATGATTTCCAAAATCTCTTTCACATCTCTATCTCTATCTCATTCTCCGTAGTCTCTGCATTTTTTCAATTTCAAAAGCCGTAATATATACATACACAGAATATACTGAGAAAAGCTAGACTCAGAGAGAGAAAGAGAGAGAGAGAGAGAGAGAGAGAGAGAGAGAGAGAGATTAATCTTCATTTGAACAAATGACATTGGAAGCGCTCATGTGCTAAACAAACAACAAGGCAATGTTTGCTTAGATTTGATGAGCGAAATAAAAATGAAAAGGAAAACAGAAAGAAAAGGATAAGAATTGAATGGATTTTAAGTTATATTTAGGTTTCATTTGTTTGGAAAGAAACCAATGATAGAAAATAAAAATAGTAGGAAGTGAATTGAAAAAAAAAAGAAAAAGAAATGAATAGAAAAAAAATTTTATACAAAAATTATTTGGGAAAAAAATATAAACATTGTATAATGGATAGTTGTGGGGAGAAATATGAGTAAAAAGGAAATAAAATAAATTTGTGAGAAAAAATAAAATTTCATATATATTTTGTAAAAAATTGTTAGCCTATCTAACAAACTAGTTCTATTATTTTATAGGACTCTATCTATCTAAACAAACACATAATTTTTTTTTCCCTTTTCTTTCACTTTTCTGTATGATTGCATTCACTTTCTTTTTTCATGTATTTTCTATTATAACCAAACAAAATGTAGAATTATATATATATTTTTCTTTTCTTAAATTTTCTAAGCAAATGGCAGAGAATTTCTTTTCTTAAATCTTCTAACCAGAAGCAAGCAACAGAGAATTGACAGCGATTGAGCAAAATAATGTCTTAAACAATGTTGTATGTTGTGTCATATCTTCGTTACTGGAGTGTAAGACAATGTTGTTGTTCATCTAGCTTACGAATGTATTTCAACTATTTGTTATATGAACCTGAAGTTTATGAAATCACTACATTTATAAGTACACATGTCAAGATTCGTTACGAATTTCTCTTCCTATTGATAACTCATGTATAAGCATTGCAAAGCCATTATACTGAATGAAAACGTTTGGTCATACATGCTTGTTTAGTTCATTCAGTATCATCATTATATTCCACATCAATAATGCATGAAATCATGAAAGTTTAGTTCAAGTAGCGTTCTTCAAAATAAAAATAACGAAGAGAAAGCAAAGGTATTTGTTATTTGTAGAATTACAAGAACTCTTCAAAAATAATTGAAATATCTCCCTTCATTGATAAGTCGTGGATAAGCATTACAAATCCAATACAAGATAAATGGTTTGGTCATTTATCCAAACAATTTCATTCATTATCATTATCATCTGACATCTCAATATCAGATTCATACATAACATCCATGTTCCAGGCGAAGTATTGGTGTGTATCATGCATTAACCCATATTCGGCATGTTCATTTGTGGTCTTCATTAGTGAGGACCTTTGCAAACGTTGGGTCATACGATTAACTTCGTCGCGGATACAATGCAATGCCCTTTGCAACAATTATGGAGTGTCAGTTGGCATACACATGGCTAACCGGTGAGGAAATTTAATATTAACTTCACAACATAGCTCAACGAGAATGTTTGCTCGAGTTATAAGAAATTCCCACTCAGCTCTCATGGTATTGACGGTGGCATGTGAGTAACGCAAATTTGGATTTAATGGGTATTGAAATTCATCTCCATCTGCAACGCAATAGCGACCTATTGCTGAATATAAATCAACCACCGTATATCTCATGATGATATCGCTCGAAATAGTTATAAAACTTTTGTTGTGGTATGATGCGATATTTATACCACATATACACATGGTAGCTGTATGTATGAAATTATTGTAAACAACTATGCATCAGGGTTGTCACGTCAACTTTTATGACCTGAACAACTATGCATCAACTTTATAGAAGTTGTCATTTCGACTTTTATTTACTACTCAGTGCATATCTGAAGGTTTTAAGTAAAGTTCAAATCCGCTTAGAAATTTAATTTAATTTTTCCCGCTTATAAATATAATTCAATTTATTTTGCCTTGAGAATATACTTAATTTCACTTTTTACCTTACATATTTCATTTAATTTAATTGGAGAAATTTGACTAATTTAATTTGAAGTTAATTATGTGTTGATTTAAGTTGGTGTTGTTCTTGTCTGCATACTAGGCTAGGTTTTATCTGTAACACTTTCAAGTTCTGTACATCGAAAAATCCATTCATTCTAACTCTACTACAAATTAATCTTCAATACATTCTAACTGTATAATATTTTATCTTCAATGTTTATGAATCTATTTGGGGCTGCATAGGGTGGCTTTTTAAACACAAAGGGTCTAATTGTTTTGTTATTTTGTTCTGACACCCCCTCAAAAATTTTATGAATTACAGAATTCACATGGGCACAGTAGGTATGGTACGATAATACATCCAATATTTCTTAGTGATGCAGTGCAGTGACTTGAACAGACGTAATAATTTGTATGCTTTGTTTTTTCCTCAGATGCTATGTGACTTTGTGCAGCGATGCAGTGATGCATGTGACTTTGTGCAGTGATGCAGTGATGCATGTCACTTTATGCAGTGATGTAGTGATGCATGTGACTTTCTGACTTTGCAAATTATATACTTTGTGACTTTTTCCCTCACATTACGTGATGCATGTGACTTTGTGCAACGCAACTTAGATGCTTTGTTTTTTCCTCACATTTCAGAATTCATCTAAGTCACATTAATACGACCACATGGCAATAGTGTTGATAAACAATTACATAAAGGACTGAAGGAGTGAAGTATAATTTACCGAATATAAAAAGAAGCAGAAAATGCAAAGAGGAGAAAAGGGGATGACTGTGAAGTTCATTAAGTGAAAATAAGATAAAATATAGGCTGCAGTGCCAATCTTGTTTACATATCAAGTGACCATTTTATTATTTTGGTGAAAAAATCAACGATAGTTTTGTAGGTCGAAGTGAGTTGGACGGTTGTGTATTTACTTGCACTCTGTTTCATAGTTGTTTATGAACAATATTACTTTAAAACAAGGAAAATTAAAGCCGCTGTTTCATTTTATGATTTCATTTATAAAATTTTGAAAACACCAATTTGTGCTGAAATCGTCAATTCGAAGTGGCTACTTATTGTATTAAAAAACGTAAGCATGAAAAAATAGTTTCATGTGGCGATGTGACAACTCACTGCATTACTGATTAATTTGACAACTCACTGCTCGAATATGAAGGGATTGCATTGTGAAAAGGACGGCCTACAATTATGATTTTATCTGACAACCATGTCCGTGACTACATCACAGGTACACAAAGTGACGGGTACTCAGGAGTGTATGAAATAAATAAGATAAAATAATATCACGGGTATCACTTCTTCCATAGTGCCCCAACTCAATTATCGTCACCAGATCATTTCTAGTTAACCCCCAATACGATGTCTATAAATAGTGCTAGCCCCAGTATGATGTTTGTTCAAGTCATAACAATAGTAATACATCTACAATTACTACTATTATTATTAATTTTTATTTTATTTTATGAACAATGTCTTCAAGAGGTGCAAGAAGTTCATGCCGGCAAAGAAATCCGAAAGTGTGGCTGCTACCTCCATTTACTTATGACTACAAGAGCGAAAAGTACTCGAGTTCGAAGGATTATTATGCTGGTGTCCGAGCAGAATGGGCGTTCAGGGTAACAGAGCAAGAAGGATTGTTTAATGATCTACGTAACTTTGGGGCACCGGTCTCTCATCGTCGTTCATTAACCATGGCGAAATGAAATATGAGTTACTATGAAAAAGCAGTTAGTAGAATTAAGAAGGAGAACAACAAAATGTTGATGCGGAGATGTCGACATTTCATGCTTCAGCTAGCCACCGAAATGACAGAAGGAAGCAACAGAGATTTGATAGTGATTGAGCGAAATAATGTCTTAAACAATGAAAAATATCTCTCTGACTACTACATGTCAGATAAGGAATGAGAAATCAAACACCTTTATCTTTCATATATGTTTGTATGTTGTGTCATATCTTCGTTACTAGAGTGTAAGACAATGTTGTTGTTCATTTAACTTACGGATGTATTTAAAGTATTTGTTATATGAACCTGAAGTTTATGAAATAACTACATTTATAAGTATTTTCTTTATTAGTTCATGACTTTCTTTATTGAATTGCAATGAGTTAATGAATGTTCTGGATTAATGAATGTTGAATTATGTGAATACTTAAGGTTTTTTTTTTTTTTTTTTTTTTTTCAAACATGATATACAACTCTATTTTTTGTACCCACTTTATAGACTCAGTGATGTGTGAAGAAGATGATTGGTTGATAATCAGATAATATTTAATTATCAACCAATCCTCTTCTTGACATATCAGTAGACTTATAAAGTTTTTGATGTTGTACTTTATTTAGTTTTTTTAATTTTGTTTATGAAATTTTGAAGTATTTCAAAAAAATATTTACATGTTAAATGTTTATGAAGACATTTAAAAAAACTTAAACTTATTTTGAAAATTTGTGTTAATAATTTTTTTTATGATTTTTATGAGAGTATGACTAGGAGTGTCATGAAAATTTAATATCAACGAGAAAGAGACAGAGAGAGAAAACAAAATTAAGGTTTGTGCTTTCAAATTTGTAGACACTAGGAGTGGTATGAAAATTTAGCCCCACCAATTATCTCATAAAATGAAATTAATATAGAAATATAATATCATGAATACAAAAGTATACACAAAATCACAACAATGCTGCATTGCATAACAACAATATATTGTACAAGTTCACATTAGAAACATACAAAACTTAATGCACCGTCTATTCCAATAGAACATGGAAATATAGGGAGAGGAAAACAAATGCATTTTGACAGATAAAACAGAATTTGTTAGCTGGAGAAACAATCTCAAAGCCAAGTGGTTGGTCTAATTAGGGGACTAATAAAGTTACGACAGACGAATTGCCGCCTTCAACAACACAGAAAACAGAATAGGTAGTTCAGTCAAAAGCTTCCCTTAACTGGGGCTCCTTAAATACTGATCTTCTATGTAAAGAATTTCAATCTCCATTAAGAAAGACGAAAGAGTCGCCTTCCAATTCCTGGAAGTCCAGTCAAAATGATGACACAGGTAAGGAATGAGGGGTTGACAGAAAACTAAACTTGGGAGCTGGACAAACAAGCTTAAAGCCAAGTGGTTGGTCCAGTTGGGGGACTAATAAAGTTCAAACAAACGAACTACCGCCTTCAACAACACATAAAACAGAATGGGAGTAGCTCAGTGAAAAGCTTCCCTTAACTGAGGCTCGTCAAATACTGATCCTCTAGGTAAAGAATTTCAATCTCCATCAGGAAAGAAGAAAGAGTCGCCTTCCAATTCTTGGAAGTCCAGTCAAAATGATGACTCTGGTAAGGAATGGGGGGTTGACAGAAAACTAAACTTGGGGGGCTGGACAAACAAGCTCAAAGCCAAGCGGTTAGTCCAGTTGGGGGACTAATAAAGTTCAGACAAACGAACTACCGCCTTCAACAACACATAAAACAAAACAGGTAGCTCAGTGAAAAGCTTCCCTTAACTG
>NW_021025241.1:203384-294368 GCF_004153795.1 Camellia sinensis
AGTTGCCATGCAGCTGGACATGTGACTTTAAAAAAGCATAACAAAAACAAATAATTACTCAGTATTTTCAATTTCCAGCTCAAGAGGTGGTTGGTGGTTCTTTCGAATTAATAAAAGCACTGATAATAAAAAAGTGAAACTGAGCTATTCAAATTTTGGTGGATAGGATAATACAAGGTCTAACCCGTTCATTATTTTGGGTAATGGTAAAAATATCAAATTTTTTATTAAATAAATGATTAAATATCTCATACGGATATGGAGTCTAATTTTGTAAACTCCACACTCATGTGAGACATTTGATTATTTATTTGATAGGAAATTTAGAACTAATAGCATTTCTTATTTTGGTACCCTTAAAAATAGGCTCAAATTGCTCCCCTTTTAGTTTGTGTCTTATTGAAACAATTTCAATTTGAACTTTATTAGTCTAGAAAATCATAGGCACATTTCAAATCCTGAGTAATGATCTTCTAATAAGAAATTATTTGATAGAAATATTTCAAGTTGCGTTACAAAATGTGAAGAAGATTGAAGAGAGAAAGTAATACTGATGGGTTACCAAGATTTTCACTAACATCACTTTGACTAGAGAGTGAGGAGATTGTATGATGAAGTTTGTAACCCCCCAAAGCTTTGTCTTGGTTATCTTTTGGAAATGAGGTCACTAGACCCAGCGAATGTCCACTGTCCTCTTCCTCTTGTCTTGGTCTTCATATCTTTTTCCATCACATTAATCAAAGTTTCTATCACATGACGTCATACTAATGAAAACAAATTTACAAAAAAAACAGCAGAAAATGATCCCCAATATGTATATGGTGTGGATTTACATACAAATGAAGACATGGGTCCTAAAAATCACTAATCAAAGAGTAATAATTGAGAATTTTTGAATTATCAACTCAACTTGTTAAGATAAATGTTAAAAATAAGATAATAAAGTCGATCTAAAGAAATAGATTCTAAAAAGAAAGTAATAATTGAGAAATTTTGAATTATAAACTTAAAACGGTTAAAAATAAAATAAATATAGTTGATTGACTCACTTTGATCAATGATAATGTAATGAATAATTTTCTCAAAAATAAACAAAAATGTGGTTGTAATAGTTGGTGAGTTTCAGTGCACTGCATGTACAAATTACGTGGCAAGTTCTGTTTTGTTTTGCTGCTCTATATGGCTTTGGCTCCATTTTTCTCTTCTTTCTTTGTCTTTCTCTTATATCTAGCAATTTGAGTTTATAATAGTGGATAAAAAAAAAAATTTGATCACGGATTGTAATATGAACAAATTGTAGTTTGTGCCTATAGGCTACATAGCTTTCTAAGGTCCAATGAATTTGGATTTTACTTTTTTACATTTTATTTTTTAAAAAAAAAATTGGAATAAATTGTATTCTGTTTCACTCCTTTCTTCGGATCTTATGAACAACGGTGGCCTTGAATTCTAAAGGGACAAACAGTTTAGGCACTCATTGAGGCTCATTAAGAGATCGAAGACCTTTTCATTTGCGTATAAAACTAATTTACTTCAAATATCTTTTTTAGGTTCTCTCCTATTTTGATAGTTTTATTTATATATAATTGTAATTAATTTTTTTTTTTTTAAAAAAAAAACAAGAATTACATGGAACTAGATATATAAATGTAAGCAACCAAAGCCGGCCCTGGTATAGGCCCACCAAGTCATGGCTTAGGCCTTTAAAATAGACCCAAAAAAAGATCCCCTTCTATATAGTTTAGCGTAATATATTATGTATGTTTTAAGTCTAAACAAAATTAAAAAGACCCAAAGTAACGTAAAATAAATTGAACTAATTAAAAAATTAAAAAACCCATTCAAAATTAAAAGAGCGCACTAACAAATTTCTTAAGAATTTAGAGCAAGTGTGATTGATTTATTTGTTTCTAAAAATAACAAAAAGAGCCTGGATCAAGTGATATTATTAGTTATTGTAATATAATGCTAAGTATTTTTGTAATTTTGACACAAATTTTTTATTCTTTACCTTCGAAAAAAAATTTCGTTGAATAAAAAAATATATGTAAAAGACTCCAAATAATTTAGTGATATTTATACTTGATCATCAATTTTAAGCTCTGAAAATCTCAGGATCAGGCCTGATCTTTGCTCAGCGATGTGGCAATGAATGCGAAATCTCTCTCAAGTGCAAGTTCACAACCCATATTGTTGAGGCTTTTCAAATTAGTCAAAATAGCAACTTAATTCTCGAACTAGGCCTAATTTGGACGGATTCCCAAACTAGGCTAAAGTGCTATTACAAATCACGCTTTCACTGTTTCCAGATCCCTCCCATGGAAAATTTGTGAAATAATAAAAAGCGTGGTTACAAACCACGCTTTTAATTAAGAAAGCATAGTTACAAATCACGCTTTTAAGGAAATTTCATTTATACATAAAACGTGGTTAAAAGCACGCTTTTAACCAAAATTTGTTTTTTTCAGAAACGTGGTTTCAAACCACGCTTTTACTGTGCTTATAATTAAATTTTGTATTTGAAGAAAACGTGATTCTAAATACGCTTTCACTGTGCATATTTCTTTTCTTAATAAAGCGTGATTCACAATCAGCTTTCACTGTTAACACAGGAAGCGTGGATTGCAACCACGCTTTTACTGTTCATTTAAATTTTATTTTTTATTTTTTTTTTCTGTTGTCATTGTTTTGGTGATAATGTAATTCATAAATTTTTTTTAACTTTACTAAAGCCGTTCCATGTTAAATTTTTTTTTTTTCTTTTGTCTTTGTTTTGGGTTAGAAGGTGTAATTCAGAAATTTTTTTTGGCTTTACTAAAGCCGTTTTCATGTAATTTTTTTTTGTTTTTCCTTTGTCTTTGTTTTGGGTTAGAAGGTGATAATGTAATTTAGAAATTTCTTTTGACTTTACTAAAGCGTTTCATGTAAATTTTCTTTTTTTTGTTTTGGGTTACGAGGTGTTATTCAGAAATTTATTTTGGCTTTACTAAAGCGTTTTCATTTAAATATTTTTTTTTTTCTTTTGTCTTTGTTTTGGGTTAGAAAGGTGATAATGTAATTCAGAAAACCATTTAATAAAACCGTTTTCTAGCCGTTTTTATTATTTTTTTTTTTTCGTCTTTGTTTTGGGTTCGAAGGTGATATCATGCTCTACAGCTACAGTCCGAAGCCCACAACAACACTAAGCAGTTCGACGAACATACGACGAAGGTGAGAACGCACAGAGCAACGCAGAAGTAGCAAGAAGAGAGCAGCAAGAGCTCAGAGAAAGAAGAAGAGAAAGCTTCAATTTTGGTAATGTTTTTTTAATACAATGGATACTTTTTGTTTTTTGCTATGTAATTACTTGTATTAATTTGATTTGTTACGACAGGAGAACTTTAATGTAAATATTGGTTGGATTGTGTTATGTGATTCAATGGTTCTGCTTATTTTCATAGTGATGTCGCAATCAATAATGAATGGAAGATTTATTTGTTTATTCATTGTAGTGTATTTTTTTAAGAATGAGACGTATATTGTTATTTCAATGAAAATGGTTTAATTTTGTTGTCACATGAGAAATGAACAAGTTAAGAATGTGTATTTCTCCTAAATAAATTTGTCAACATTTTTGTAAATAAACTAATAATAATATACGAAATCACTAATTTAGCTAAAACATACATGCAAAACAACCACTGAGTGCAAATTAACGTTTTCATTACATAAGTAGTACAGACAAAGTTCCACAAAATACATTCTGGACCTATGATGAACAATAATACATCCTGACACTTACTAAACACAATAATAAATAACGTTAAGACAAATATATAGGCAGCAAATGACAAACTCATTTGGAAACACGTAGTCTAACCAACAGACATTCATATTTAATGATACTAATATTGCTGATGTATAGACAATAACACTATCACTTAAATGGCAATCTCAGAGTCTGATAACAAAAGCTCAGCGTTTAGAGACAGTCAGGATCCTCCATTATCCTGAAGCACTTGGTTTGTTCTGTTTCTGGATCTTCTATACTATGCTATAGTTGCTACACCGAGCTACCTACGGCGATTGAAAATCTCACGTGTATCTTCACATAGATCATCACATTATCAGGTACTTCCTTTGGCATCAACAGAACGGCTTTTGCACTTAAGTTGATTTTCGCTAAGGTCCAGCGTCCCGCTCTAATGAGTGGCCACTAGATGGTACCGTCAGATAACCATATCCTGTTTGATTGCAAATGGCTCTACATGACCTCTTGAAATGATAATACTAGATCAAAAATGGCTTTCCAATTCGATACCAAGATAAACTAAACAGTGATTGTTTCTCTCAACACGCCACGTCCCTTTCCTCCTCGTCGTGAATGTCCCGCTTGTTGTGGCCTTTGCAGTCCTGCACCTTGCTTCTCATCCCTCCTGACGTTAGCATGCTATTTTAAACAATGAGAATATTTAAGGCAAATGAGTTGTAGGTTGTCTCACCTTAGTCGTATTATAGTTGGTATGAACGGCTTTAGAAAGACATTGAAGGAAAAACATAGAAAATAAATGCTCTACTGACATCCAATACGACAAGTAGAGTTTCACTAGAATGAAAAAATAGAAAAAAATACTGTTACCAGGTCACGTGACTTGACATCCATACTGCAATATACGACAAATTAAGGACATGCTCACTGTAAGGTAATCAGTGAACATGTTCTGTGACTTCTGAATTGAAATTCACATATATCATAAGAGAGATTGTCACTGGTAATCGAGAAAGAAACATGTTGTGCAACCAGTCATGACTTAACAATCCATCTGCATATACGATAATAGAGTCATGCTCTTGTACGGTAAATCATGAATTCACTGTGCCATGGATGACTTCTTGAAGAGAACCCAATATCATAAGAGATGTTTCACTGTAATCAAAAAATCGGAAACCAAGCCTCACCAGTCAAATTAGTGATCCTCTAGGTAAAAATTTACATGATTAATACATATGAATGCATATCAGAATTTTCTCATATTTTGGAGTAAATCTTTTAAACTGGTGCATTAATTCTGTCTAAAAACTGGTGTTACTAGTTATTCGAGTGTTTGTCTGTTGGTATAAATCCGAAATAAAATATCAGCTCATTAACTGGTTACAATCTGTTTCTTCATTTTGCTTCGTTGTGATTGCTATTTATACTAGAATCGCAATTTCTTAAAAGATGCAGAAAAATCTTTTGGGTTAAATAATTGTAAAATAAATATTTGACAGACAATAAGTAACAATTGGGTTAAACCAGTGAATTCACTGATTTACCTTACAGTGAGCATGCCCTTACTTTGTCGGTATATGCAGATGGATTGTCAAGTCATGTGACTTGGTGCACAGGCATTGCTTTTCTCTATTTTTTGATTACAGTGACAACTCATCTCTTATTGATATATGTGGGATTCTCAATTCAGAAAGTCACATGGCAACAGTGAATTCATTGATTTACCGTACAATGAGCATGCTCTTATTTTATCGGTATATGCAGATGGATTGTTAAGTCATGTGACTTGGTGCACAGACATTGCTTTTCTCTGTTTTCTGATTACAGTGACAACTCATCTCTTATTGATATATGTGGAATTGTCAATTCAGAAAGTCACATGGAAACAGTGAATTCACTGATTTACCTTACAGTGAGCATGTCCTTATTTTGTCGGTATATGCAGATGGATTGTCAAGTCACGTGACTTGGTACACAGTATTTGTTTTTCTCTATTTTTTCATTCTAGTGACAACTCATACCTTGTTCGTATATGTGGGATTGTCATGTAGAGGCATTTATTTTCTATGGTTTTTCCTTCAATGTCTTTCTAAAGCCGTTCATAACCAACTATATAAACGACTAAAGGTGAAGACATAACCTTACAACTCATTTCGCCCTATGAAATTATCATTCATTTGTTTAAAAAAATTAGCATGGCTACACGATTCATGGGAGGGAGTGAGAATCGCAGAGGTGGCAGGAACTTGCAAAGGGGTGACAGTTCACGACGAGGAGGGAAAAGGGGACGTGGCGATGTTGAAGACGAAACAACAATACCTGTTTTAGATTATGCTTGTGGTTATCGTGATAAGTTTGGAAAGCGACATTTTTTGATGCCTAAGTATTATCGAGTTCAAGGAGGTTCATGTATGGAGCCATTTGACAATCAAACAGGATATGGTTTATCTGACGCTACTCATCTCAAGTGGCCCACACTATTCATAGAGCGGGTACAGCTGGAAACCTTAAGTCGCGAAAATCAACTTAAGGTGCCAAAAGCACGTTCTGTTGAGATCCAAAAGGAAGATCCTGATAATGTTGATCGACTATGTGAAAGACTACAACGTGAGATTTCTCAAATGCGCCGTAGGTTAGCTCGTGATATGCAACTATACATAGTTAAGAAGGATGCCCAGAAGAACAGAACAGAACCAAATGTTGTGGCTATCAAGGGTATCATGGAGGATCCTGAACTTGTCTCTAACGCTGAGCTTTTGGATTATTCAGACTCTGAGATTGCCGATTTAAGTGCGAATTAGGTGTTTATGTCTATACATCAGCAATATTAGGTCATACATTAATATGTAATGTCTGTGTTAGACTAAGTGTTTCCATAATGAGTTTGTCAGATTGTCTGCCTAATATTTGTCTGTCTAACTGTTATGTTTATGTATTGTGTGTTTAGTTCAGGGTGTCCAGGATGTATGTATTGTGTGTTCAGTTCATGGTGTCCAGAATGTATTTTTGTGGGAGACTTATGTCTGTACTACTTATGTAACTGAAAACTGTTAAATTTGCAACTTCAGTTATGTTGTTTTCATGCCTGTATGAGTATTTAGTAAATTAGTGATTTCGTATATTATGTATTAAGTTTTATTACAAAAATGTTGACAAAATTTATTTTAGGAGAAATACACATTCTCTTAACTTGTTCATCTTCTCAATCGTGACAACCCAAAAATGTAACCATTATTCATTGAATATAACAAATAACGTTCTCATTCTTACAAAAAATACACTACCAATTGAATAAAACAAATAATCTTTCCATTCATTCATTGATTGCACGACATCAGTCTTATGAAATAAGCGAAACCAATTGAATCACAATAACATCAACTCCAACCCAATATTTACATTACATAAGTTCCTGTTCGTAATCAGAATTCAAATTACATACAAGTTACATTACATAGCAAAAAACGAAAAAAGTACCATTTGTATGTAAAAAATACATTACCAAAATTTGAGGTCTTTCTCTTCTTCTTTCTTGCTGCAGCTCTTGCGGTGGCCTTCGTCTTCTTGGCCTACTTCGCGGTGCTCTTTGCGTCTCACCCTTCGTCGTTGTTCGTCGAACTGCGTAGTGTGTGGGTGTGCTTCGGACTGTAGAGCATGCATATCACCTTCGAACCCAAAACAAAGACGAAAAAAATAAATAAATAATGAAAACGGCTAGAAAACGGTTTTACTAAACCGGTTTTCTGAATTACATTATCACCTTCTAACCCAAAACAAAGACAAAAGAAAAAAAAATATATTTAAATGAAAACGGCTTTAGTAAAGCCAAAATAAATTTCTGAATAACACCTCGTAACCCAAAACAAAAAAAAGAAAATTCTACATGAAAACGGTTTTAGTAAAGTCAAAAGAAATTTCTGAATTACATTATCACCTTCTAACCCAAAACAAAGACAAAAGGAAAAACAAAAAAAAAAATTACATGAAAACGGCTTTAGTAAAGCCAAAAAAAATTTCTGAATTACACCTTCTAACCCACAACAAAGACAAAAGAAAAAAAAAAAAATTTAACATGAGAACGGCTTTAGTAAAGTTAAAAAAAATTTATGAATTACATTATCACCAAAACAATGACAACAGAAAAAAAAAATAAAAAAAATAAAATTTAAATGAACAATAAAAGCGTGGTTGCAATCCACGCTTCCTGTGTTTAACAGTAAAAGCGTGATTGTGAATCACGCTTTATTAAGAAAAGAAATATGCACAGTGAAAGCGTAGTTTAGAACCACGTTTTCTTCAGAATACAAAATTTAATTATAAGCACAGTAAAAGCGTGGTTTGAAACCACGTTTTCTGAAAAAAACAAATTTTGGTTAAAAGCGTGCTTTTTAACCACGTTTTATGTATAAATGAAATTTCCTTAAAAGCGTGATTTGTAACTATGCTTTCTTAATTAAAAGCGTGGTTTGTAACCACGCTTTTATTATTTCACAAATTTTCCATGGGAGGGATCTGGAAACAGTGAAAGCGTGATTTGTAATAGCACTTTAGCCTAGTTTGGGAATTCCGTCCAAATTAGGCCTAGTTCGAGAATTAAGTTGCTATTTTGACTTAATTTGGGAAAAGCCTCAACAATATGGGTTGTGAACTTGCACTTGAGAGAGATTTCGCATTCATTGCCACATCGCTGAGCAAAGATCAGGCCTGATCCTGAGATTTTCAGAGCTTAAAATTGATGATCAAGTAATAAATATCACTAAATTATTTGGAGTCTTTTACATATATTTTTTTTATTCAACGAAATTTTTTTCGAAGGTAAAGAATAAAAAATTTGTGTCAAAATTACAAAAAATACTTAGCATTATATTACAATAACTAATAAATATCACTTGATCCAGGCTCTTTTTGTATTTTTAGAAACAAATAAATCAATCACACTTGCTCTAAATTCTTAAGAAATTCGTTAGTGCGCCCTTTTAATTTTGAATGGGCTTTTTAATTTTTTAATTAGTCAATTTATTTTACGTTACTTTGGGTCTTTTTTAATTTTGTTTAGACTTAAAACATACATAATATATTACGCTAAACTATAATAGAAGGGGATCTTTTTTTGGGTCTATTTTAAAGAGCCTAAGCCATGACTTGGTGGGCCTATACCTAGGGCCGGCTTTGGTTGCTTACATTTATATATCTAGTTCCATGTAATTCTTGTTTTTTTTTAAAAAAAAAAAAAAATATAAAATTACAATTATATATAAATAAACTATCAAAATAGGAGAGAACCTAAAAAAGATATTTGAAGTAAATTAGTTTTATACGCAAATGAAACCGATCTCTTAATGAGCCTCAATGAGTGCCTAAACTGTTGTCCCTTTAGAATTCAAGGCCACCGTTGTTCATAAGATCCGAAAGAAAGGAGTGAAACAGAAATACAATTTTATTCCAATTTTTTTTTTAAAAAAATAAAATGTAAAAAAGTAAAATCCAAATTCATTGGACCTTAGAAAGCTATGTAGCCTATAGGCACAAACTACAATTTGTTCATATTACAATCCGTGATCAAATTTTTTTTTTATCCCATTATAAACTCAAATTGCTAGATATAAAGAAGAAGACAAAGAAAGAAGAGAAAATGGAGCCAAGCCATATAGAGGCAGCAAAACAAAACTAGAACTTGCCACGTAATTTGTACATGCAGTGCACTGAAACTCACCAACTATTACAACCACATTTTTGTTTATTTTTTGAGAAAATTATTCATTACATTATCATTGATCAAAGTGAGTCAAATCAACTATATTTACTTTATTTTTAACGTTTTAAGTTTATAATTCAAAATTTCTCAATTATTACTTTCTTTTTAGAATCTATTTCTTTAGATCGACTCTATTTATCTTATTTTTTAACATTTTTATCTTAACAAGTTGAGTTGATAATTCAAAAATTCTCCATTATTACTCTTTGATTAGTGATTTTTTAGGACCCATGTCTTCATTTGTATGTAAATCCACACCATATACATATTAGGGGATCCATTTTCTGTCCCTTGTTTTTTTTTGTAAATTTGTTTTCATTAGTATGACGTCATGTGATAGAAACTTTGATTAATGTGATGGAAAAAGAATTGAAGACCAAGACAAGAGGGAAGAGGACAGTGACATTCAGCTGGGTCTAAAGTGACCTCATTTCCAAAAGATAACCAAGACAAAGCTTTGGGGGGTTACAAACTTCATCATACAATCTCCTCACTCTCTAGTCAAAAGTGATGTTAGTGAAAATCTTGTAACCCATCACTATTACTTTCTCTCTTCATCTTCTTCACAATTTTGTAACGCAACTTGAAATATTTTCTATCAAATAATTTCTTATTAGAAGATCATACTCAGGATTTGAAATGTGCCTATGATATTCTAGACTAATAAAGTTCCAAATTGAAATTGTTTCAATAAGACACAAACTAACAAGGGGAGCAATTTGAGCCTATTTTTAAGGTACCAAAAATAAGAAAATGCTATTAGTTCTAAATTTCCTATCAAATAAATAATCAAATGTCTCACATGAGTGTGGAGTTTACAAAATTATAGACTCCATATCCGTATGAGATATTTAATCATTTATTTAATAGAAAATTTGATATTTTTACCATTACCCAAAATAATGAACGGGTTAGACCTTGTATTATCCTATCCACCAAAATTTGAATAGCTCAGTTTCACTTGTTTTATTATCAGTGCTTTTATTAATTCGAAAGAACCACCAACCACCTCTTGAGCTGGAAATTTGAAAATACTGAGTAATTATTTGTTTTTTTACTAATTTTTAAAGTCACATGTCCAGCTGCATGCAACTCTACCCCACGCGTCCATCTTGGGTAAGCCTTTTCGTTCATTTCTTCTTTATTTTAATTTACTTTTTATTAATTTTATTACGAAAAAATCAAGTCAACGCGAAATAAAAGTTTGCTGAAAATTTGTTAATACGATCCACTTTTGATGAATCCTACATTTTGTGTTCGGTATCCACATGTCGGTAAACCTTTCAATCCCTTTCGTCTTTATTTTAAATCAATTTTTTATCAGTTGGTTGTTGAACACATAAACCAAAAACAGAATACACTAAATTCTATAAAAATTGTCCAAAAAATTCTCCTTTAAAAAATTCGATAAAATTATAAATACACCCTTGAGATTTACTTGAATTACAAATTATTTTCTGTAATTTTAAAAATTGCATTATGCCCCTAAGGTTTCTAACAAATAGGTCCTTTTGTTAATAAATCGTCAAGTTAATTAACAGTTTTTAATAATGTTAAAATTTTATTTCAATTAATAATTTAATTATTGTATAGGTAAACATTTAGAAATTTCACTTTTACAATTAATTTTGTTAAATAAAAAATTCTGACAAGAAAATATTTGTAATTTTTTAAACCATATAGGATAATTTATATTTTAAATAAATCTCAAGAGATGTATTTATAATTTCTCCTAAAAAAATCTTATTCATCTATATATATTCTGTGTGATATATTTTTGTGTTCATGCACTTACTCTCGCCTTATTTATACGTGACATGAGAGAATTTAAGACACATCAGAGAGGACAGTAATTGAAACCAATGTACACAGCTTTTGGGGTTGTTACAAACTCATATCACTCTCTCCATTCAAAAACCAATGTACATGAAAATCTTCATCTTCTTCATCTCCATCTTCTTCTTCTTCGCTCTCTCTCATTCTCTTCCTCTCTCCACCACATCACGATGGATCGTTGACGCCCCATCAGGGCACCGTGTCAAACTAATGTGCGTGAACTGGCCTGGACACCTGCACGCCATGGTAGCCGAAGGCCTACACAAAAAACCACTCAAACACATCGCGGCTTTCGTAGCTTCAAACGGGTTCAACTGCGTGCGACTCACGTGGGCAACATACATGTTCACGAGGGATAACTATACAAACATCACAGTCTCGGAGTCTCTTGATTCATGGGGGTTGAAAGAGGCCATGGCAGGGATGGCTGAGAATAACCCCGAGTTGTTGAAGATGAGACTGAATGAAGCACAGAGAGCTGTGGTTGATGAGCTTGGAAAACATGAAATCATGGTGGTTTTGGATAATCATGTTAGTTTGCCTAAATGGTGCTGTGATGAGAATGATGGAAATGGGTTCTTTGGGGATGAGTATTTTGATCCCAGTGAATGGTCGCAAGGCTTGTCCATGGTTGCTAAGGAGTATAAAGGCATACCTACTGTGAGTGAATTCTTTGAAACTGCCTAAATTTTGGTTGGTACTATGTTCATTTTTATTTTTTTATATTATGATAATTGATTCCCCCCGGGGCGTAAGATCCTTTGTAATTTAGCTCAGAAAGTTCAATGTCTTTTCATGATAAAATTTTAGATTATAATTTTTGGGTGTTTATCTTTTCTGAATTGTTATTGTCATTTTGTAGAGAACCATACATTTATACTTTCAGTTTGTTTGAATTGAGTGTTTTGAGAAGATATCAAATTTTTTCTTTATTTTTTTCCCCTCTTTACTAAAAAAAATGTACGGTCATTTTAATTCTCATGAATTGGATGAATACTTAACTTTTGGCATAAATTATACAAAATAATCATTACAACTTATAAGAATTTTAGAGATTAAATGTTTTAGTTTTTAAAAGTGAAAATTTTGTTATAAAAGACATTTAGGGATCAATTTTCATCATCAGAAGAATCGTTATCAAAACGTCGCCCCGAAATGTAAAAAAGAAGGCCTTTAGCGATAAAATTTTGATAATGTCACTAATAAATAGACTTTTAGAGACAAAATAATTTAGTCTCAAAATAATTTATATTTTGAGATAAAAAATTTGGTCCAAAAGGATAATAATTCATTATTAATGTACAATTTTCGTTACTAAAAATATAATAACTGCACTTTTCTCAATAAAAATATTTGGTCACTAAAAAATAATTTTATTCTTAAATTTTGATTTCTAAAATCTTAATATTTTTTGTTGGGTAGTGAATTCACCCTTAAGTTCGAATCTCACAATTTTAAATGCAATACTTAAAAGCTGAATTGTAACTACTAAACAATAGTCCCTTCTTATTTGCATAACAAAATATTTTTTATTTGCACTTTTTTTTTTTTTAAACGAGAGGAATATACTATTTTCTCTGTATCTTTCCTAAATTATCCACACACAAAAAAGAAAGAATATCTTTTGCTTTCTCCTTTCATTTCTCAACAAATCACCCTATTTGCTTTTTGGACTTGATTTCTCTCCAATCACTCATCTCAATTGGAGGATGTTGTTCGTGTCATAAGATTAAACATCTAATTTCGATTATCAAATCATTTATTTTGTATACTTACATATATATTATTGAGTTTTGCAACCTAATTATTAATTTTCATTTGCGAATATCCATGTATGTGTAAACATGCATCTATAGGTAACCCAACCAGCAAAAGAGAGCAATCATTAGTTCATTAATTTCATATTTCTTTTAATATTGAAAACAGTTTGGTTGCTTTCATGAAGTTGCTTTCATTCATACTTAAATCATGTTTGTAGTTTGAATAATGATGTGCAAATATGATGTAACATTTATCATAGACTCATATTTCAATTTTGAAAATTTCATTATTCTATGAATTAATAATTTTTTATAAAATTTATTGGTTTATATAATAGTTCTTATACCTGCACTGAAATCAATCACATAATCGGACACAACTTTTATACATGAATAAATATGGACTCATAAAAAGGTAAGACTCATCTCATATAAAAAAGCTAAATTCGATTATGACATTTATTTATTTATGTATTCCTAAACTTTTTCGCATTTTGTTTATATAAAGAAATTTCTTATAGTTTACTTTAGGCTCAACAAAGGGGAGAGAAGAAATTCAATGTTTTCCCCCTCTTAAAAAAAATGATAAATACCACCATCAACAACAACTATACATAACATAATTTATAAGAGAGAATTCAAATTTTATTTACTTTTACTCCTTAAAACAGGTGGTGGCTATGAGCATGCGAAACGAGCTACGTGGGCCACGCCAAAACGAGGACGATTGGTACAAGTACATCGAAATGGGCGCAGAAGCGATCCACAAAGAAAACCCAGATGTGCTAGTGATTATCTCTGGGCTTTCATTCGACACCAATCTCAGCTTCTTAAAACAAAAGCCCTTGGGCCTGAACTTGGGCTCCAAGTTGGTCTATGAGGCCCATTGGTACTCATTTGGTGACCCACTAGAGAAGTGGATGCACCAAACAAACCAATACTGTGCAAATGTGACTCAATGGTTCATCGACAAGTCGGGTTTTTTGGTCACGGGTCCCAACCCGGTTCCTCTGTTTTTGAGTGAGTTTGGTTTTGATGAGAGAGGTGCGAATGAGAGAGATAATAGGTATTTTAATTGCTTGTTGGGCCTTTTGGCAGAGAGAGATTTGGACTGGGCTTTGTGGACTTTGCAAGGAAGTTACATGCTTAGGGAAGGCCAAGTTGGGATGGAAGAGGTGTATGGGGTGTTGGATGCTAATTGGGACCAGCTTAGAGATTCAAAAATACAAGAAAAGTTGGGACTTATACAACAGATTGCCCAAGGTTAGTATGGTTCATTTCATTTTAGTTTTCATTTATAATCTAATAAGAAATTTTAGGAAAATGATTTGCAAACGTTATTTTTATACATAAAATTCATTCAAGATGATACTTTAATGACTCTTTTTGCAATCCTGTCCCATAATAATCTGTATACTTTAAGTATGCACTATTTCTTTAATGGAAAAGATGAAACGCAGAGTGGCCATTTGGGAAGAGGAGTAAAAAGCCATGTTTTGTAACATGAGAAAAAAAGCCATGGGCAGTTACAAATGCAACAAAACCATTTGAGAAGCGATAAAAACTCAAACTTGTGAAATTATGTAACTACCCTCATGTTAATAACACACACATGGGTAAAAAAGTAAATTTTCTAAGTTGGGTAAGAGTATTTTGGTTATTTTAATGTGACGTGATACTATAAACAAATATTAAACCAAAATACAAAAAAATAACTTTTTATCAATTTTCCAAATCACTTCCAAAAAGCTAAAAGGCTTGGTAAAAAATTAAAAATTAATTTTTTACCAACTTTCTAAAATACCCCAGATTGATTATTCAATAATATAAGCAAAATCCATACATTTCATTTTCTGGATGCTATTAGGGATACACAATCCTTTGTCCCTTTGTTATTAATATACTACTAGCCATGTAATATTCATGCCCCAAGATTCTCATAGTTTGAAATTTTTAGCACATCATGTGTCATTGAGAATAAAGGGATAGATATTTTGGTACACCAAGTCTTTACCTTCATTCGTTATATGATATGAGATGTTTTGTATTCGAATTTTCCCATCTCTATCCCAAAAAATTCATATCCCCTAAGTTAGTGGTGGAGCGAAGAAAATAAATTAAAAATGGCACTTTTTAATTACAACATTAAAAATATTTATAAAAATATTTTACATAAATTTTTACTATTGACTTCAAGAAAAATTAAAAAAAAAATTCAGTGTGTTTAGTTTGAGTTTTTTGAATTAAGTTTTTTATTTTTTATTTTATTTTGTTTATTTTGTTTTTGTTTTTAGTGAATATTTTTAAAATTTTAAGTATTTTTTTTTATACTTTTTTAGATACATGATGTATCTAAAAAAAATAAAATATTTGTGAAAAAAATATTTTAAAAAATTAATAAATACATAAAAATATGAAAAATGTATTGATTTTTCATATATTTTTTATATTTTTTGTATTTAGTGAATTTTTTAAAGATTTTTTACTTTTTAAGCATATCTATATTAGGTGTGTCTAAAAATTAAAAAATTACTTAAAATATTAAAAAAATTCAATAAAAACAAAAAAATACAAAAAACAAAAACGTACAATTTTTTGAAAAGTATTTTTAGAAAACTCAAACCAAACAAAGTGATATGTTATTTGTAATTAGTGTATCATGGACAACATTAAAAAAAGTCATGGATATAAAGTTTTAAAATAAATTATATAATGATAAAGAAATTTTTTTATACAAAATATGCGTAAAAATTCAATATAATAGTCATACCACGCAATCATTGACATGTGATATTACCAACCAATAATAAAGAAACACATGGAGGTTGAACCCTGCATATTAAATGTAACTTAACAATTCAATAAATTCTATATTTTCATTGAAATTAATTATGTTTGCATATCAATAATGATAGAAATCACCATTATATTGAAATTTTCATAGATAATAATATCGTAATATCTTTATTTTCAATCAAAACAATAATTATTGTTCTTATAATTTTAAAAATATCATTGACATTTCACTCTAAATAATATTTTTATATAAAATATTTTTTTTATGTTTGTAAAAAAAAAAAAAAAATCCAAAACTCATGAGGGGCACCCCTCTGAACCCTCATTCCCTCCGCCCCTGCCCTAAGTCATGTGTTCAGATTACTACATCTCAATTTTTTAAAATAATTCAATAGATATAAATATTTTGAGACAGATAAACTGAAAGATTTAAGAACAGAGAATCCTTGGCTGGGTAGTATTTCTATTTCTTTAAAATTTTCAAGCACATCAATGCAATATTTACCTTCATCATAAGCAAATTATTTACTTTGAGACATTCCTGATTAACTGTGACATTATTGTGTTCCATGAAGATCCAAGTTCAAACAACAATCCAACAAACTATGTAATGTACCATCCCCAAAGTGGCCAATGTGCCCAAGTTGGCAAGGATGACATCTACACAAGCGATTGCCGGAACCCAAGTCAATGGAGCCACGACGGAGATGGAAGTCCGATCAAGCTAAAGGGTACTTCCTGGTGTCTAACAATTTCTGGCAATGGGCTCCCTGTGATTCTCTCCAATGATTGCTCGAGCCATCGGAGTATTTGGGAATTGGTTTCTAGCTCCAAGCTTCATGTAGGTGCCAAAGATGAACAAGGGACATACTTGTGCTTAGAGTGGAGTAGATCTTCCAATTCCTCAGCAATTCTAACAAAGAAGTGTCTTTGCTTGGATGATAATGTTAAAGATGTCCCTAGCTGTGATGATGACCCTCAAATTCAATGGTTTAAGCTTATTCCAACTAATAAAAATTGAAAATTGAGTCGGTTTTAAGACCCTTTTATATTTCTATGTGTGATGGTGTGCAATATGAAATCTTCTGTTCTTACATTTTTCTTTGATGCACTTCAAATTACATCGGCAAATTTTTGTGTCTCAAAATCTCACATGATTTTATAATTAAGAGTACATTAATAAGATAAAAAGATAAAGAAGTTTATGAATGTATTATTGTGATTAGGAAAACAAAACTAATGAGACAACGTATATGGAATGGCTATATCTTGTCTTAAAATTAAACTGTTACTCTAGTGAATAAGACACTATAATGCAATGCTGCATCTTACATGAGTATTTCTTATCTATTTTCTTTTTTATTGATTGTAAAAATATTTATACCTATGTCCTATTGTTAAATAAGATGTTATTTGAAACGACATGAATGATTTCAATGTCGGAGGAGCGTAACAGGCTAATGTTTGATGAAAGTTAAGTTAAATGGTTGTCAATAACAAACAAGTAGTTGTATGTTAACTTCACTATTAATGTATCATTATGAACCTTTGTTTATGAATGTTTACAAGTTGACAATTATAAAAGCTTTTAGTTTTCCACAAGATTAACAGTACTTCTGTTTGATATATAAAACGTCGACGTTGCTAACACGGTACCATATTAATGATATATGATGTCGACAATCAACTTGCAAATTGAGACAATACAGAGAATTTCCAAGAAATCATGAACACTTTTTCTCATTATTTTATATAAAATTGATAATCAAAGTTGTCATTAATTTTTGATAGAAGTGTGATAATTTCATATTGAGTGTGAAAAATATTTAAAATTATATAAAAAATAGAGAATAGTGAATTTAAATTAGAAAAATTCAAAACAATTACACATTGGTGAGGTACATGTGCTCACTTAAATATAATTTTATATAATAAAAAAATACCTTAATATTCACAATTTTTTTAAAAAAGTTCTTACTCTTAATGACAATTTATTTGGTTGTCATCAACATAACACTATTATAATTCATAATATTTGCAATCATGTGTTTACCTGAAAATATATTATGATGATCAACCATCTTAACTGTGAGGATATATTTTATGAGTACCAATACGTAGCCAAGGTGACGCCGATATGTCAGCCGATATGTCAACTGAGGTGCCACGTGTCCTGGTCATGACGTCGATGTGATCTCGGCTAAGCCGAGGTTATCTCCGAAGATATCGGAATCCGATATAAGCGGATAAGGGACAAGAGTCCTAGAATGGGAGAAGACTTCAGTCTGGATAAAGATAAGACTCTTAGAGAGTTTATCCCAATCCTACTGGGAGTCCAAGATTAGCAGTAATCCAAAGTCCATTGAAGCAAGACTTCTATTGGGATTAGGTAAGTGGTGGCTATAAAAGAGAGGCACCCCTATGGGTCTAAGGTACGCAATTTGTATTCTAAATAGTGAGTTAAACACTTTATTTATCTTTGAGAGATAACTGACTTGATCGTTTGAGTACCCCTGGGTGGACGAACCACTGCCGGAATCTTTTCTTTCTGTTGCAGGTCAATCAGGCGCCATCTATTCTGCTAGTACTCTCCAGCTGAATACTAAGTTGGCAGTGTGGTCGAAAATTGATACATACAATTTGGCATCGTCTGTGAGAAAGAAAGGAGAAAAGATGGCCAGTGACAGACATAAGGATAAGGTTGGGGCGAAACCCCTGTTGGGAACGGTAAGCACATTGATCCTAATATGGAGGAAGATGGTTGCAATGAGGAGACTCAGAACCAGAATCACGACAAGAAAGACGTCGGCCAGGATGGCGACGTGCCAAAGAAACCAAATCGAAGCGGATACTACAACGAGGACGACCTCCAGGTATGGAAGGATAGATGCTTGTGGAGGGACGAAGAGGTGAAAGAGATGGCAAACAAGTTGGCAGACCTGCAATCGATCGTCAATTTTATGATACAAAATAATGTCATGCAGCCACCATTCCCATTGCAGGACATGCTGATTCCAGCGGCCAATGCCTAGAAGGGAGGGTAGAAACCAATCCCAATAGCCCCTTAGCACACCAGAAGCGAAAAACACTCTCATCGGCCTTCCAAGGAGGTCGGGCGAGGAGAGTCGAGGAGAGAAGAGTCATGAAGGACACATTACACTAAAGAAGCAGAACCCAGAGAACATCGGCATGTTCAAAGGCACGAGCTGTGCTTCGACACAACTCATGGAGAAAGGTCGAAAAAGGGCCTATAACGAAGCTGAGAGTAGTATGCCGAAAAGACTAAAGTCGGGAGATAGCCGAGCTCCTGGGCGGAGCAAAAAAGACTTGAGAGATTACCTTAAGAGGAAACAACAGAATGCCAATGCCGATGCCGAGGTAACTTCACATGTTAAGCCGAGAACACCATTCTCGGTGGAATTAGACAAATTTGAGGCTCCAAAGAGATTCAGTATGCCGAGGTTCCAAATATACGATGGTAAGTCAGACCCCAACTTTCACGTTGGATTATACCTGAACTCAATGGCATTGTATAGTGGGAATGAGCCGCTGCTCTGTAAGGTGTTCCCCTCATCCTTCGGGAAGATTACGTCAGATTGGTTTCATAAACTGCCAAAGGGAAGTGTGAGGACCTGGAAAGGCCTGGCCGAGATGTTTGTGGCTAGGTTCGTGACAAACAAGCTACATCCATTAAGGGTGGACGCATTGATGGCTCTGAGAATCAGTAAGGATGAAGGCCTTAGGGCCTATGCAAAAAGGTACTATGAAGTGTTTAACCAAATACCCGAGTGCAACCAAGAGGTGGTGGTCGTGTCTTTCAAGAACGGCCTAAAAGACGACTGTCCACTACGAAAATCTTTGGCAAAGATATTGCCAAAAAGCATGGAAGAGCTCATGACCAAAATCGAGAAGTATGCCAGAGCTGAGGAAGACACGTCAGGAACTAAGGAGACAAAGCAAGAGAAACGTAACGGCTTGCCGAAGCGAGGCCGAGGTAACAATATATCCAACAAAGAAGTAGGACTGAGGGCTGCATAGGGAGTCACAACTGTGTTTCGGATCCCAATCCACAAAGTCCTGGACAAAATCCAATCCCAGCCCTATTTCAGAGCACCAGCTAGGGTGCCAGGAGAATTTATGGGAAGAAGCCTTGGTAAGCATTGTGCTTACCATAACGAAGATGGGTATATGACTCAGGGTTGCAAAGCCTTGAAAGCACACCTGGAAGACCTGGTAAGGCAAGGCCATTTAAGGGACCTTGTAGATGAGGCCAGGATAAGGAAAGAACAGACAAGACTGCCTCAGGCACCAACAACTCCGCCTCTCCCAGCATAGCAACCACAGGCAGGAGGACCTCGGGTAATTAATGTAATTCACTCGAAGGTCAACGAAAACGAAATAAGGGGGGAGACCCAGAGGGTAAAACACTTGCAGCACGTCTACCAGGTCGGGAAAAAATGACATCGGGCCGAGGTGTACTAAGGACTAGCAGTGTCTTTTACTGAAGCCGACCTTGAGATGGTCCAACATCCCCACAATGATTCCTTGGTAGTATCCCTCCAGGTCGGGGAATGCCAAGTGAAGCGCATCCTAATCGACCAAGGCAACTCTTGTGACATCATGTACGTCAGGTGTTACAAGGAGCTTGGCCTTTACCTAGACGATATGGAGCAATCCAATGGTCCAATGGTTGGGTTCAATGGAACGCCAACGTGGCCACTGGAAACAACGAGCTTAGAGGTGCAGGCTGGCACTAGGAAGATAAAGACAAAGTTCACCGTAATCGACATGCCCTCCTCTTACAATGCTATCCTGGGAAGGCCATGGTTGCATGCAATGAGGGCTGTTCCCTAAACATTGCATCAACTATTGCGGTTCCCGACAGAGCATGGGATAGAAGAAGTTAGAGGAGATCAGTTGCAGGCAAAGAATTGCTCCATGGCAGAAATGAATCCACCTGCAGCGTACGAGAACCAGAGAGGGCAGAAATCGAAGATGAAGATGTGGAAGTCCTAGAGGACGTCGATAAGGAGCCAACCGGGAAAAGTGAAGAAGCACTGAAGAAAATCCTCGTACAGGAAGGGGATGAAGAACGCTTCTTCTTTCTCGGCTCGGGCTTAGTCGAAGAAGAGGAAAAAGAGTTAGAGGCTTTCCTGAGAGCAAACATTGAAGTGTTTGCCTGGACGCCTTACGAAATGCCTAGCATTGACCCCAAGGTCACTTGTCATAAACTGAACGTTGACAGGTCGGCCAAACCTGTAATCCAACGAGCAAGAAGACCGACATTGATGCATGTCGAAGCAGTGGAGGAAGAAGTAAAAAGACTTCTGGAAGCTAGGGCCATTCGAGAGGTAAACTACCTGACATGGCTATCAAACACAGTAGTGGTGAAGAAAAAGAATAGAAAATGGAGGGTTTGCGTAGACTTCACCAGCCTAAACAAGGCCTATCCCAAAGACAGTTTTCCTTTACCTAAGATTGACCAGCTGGTGGATGCCACATCAGGGCATGGAAGGATGAGTTTCTTGGATGCCTACAAGGGGTACCACCAGATAGCCATGTACACCCCAGATGAAGAGAAGACTGCGTTCATCACCCCAAAAGGGTTGTATTGCTACAAAGTAATGCCTTTTGGGTTGAAAAACACAGGAGCAACTTACCAAAGATTGGTAACCAAGATGTTCAGACGCTTGATTGGTCGAACGGTGGAAGTTTACATCGACGACATAGTCGTGAAGACCAAGGAACCTGAAGGTCATCTGGCCGATCTAAATGCAGTATTTGAAATCCTTAAAACATATCGGCTCCGACTTAATGCATCGAAGTGTGCATTTGGAGTTGGATCTGGTAAGTTCTTAGGGTACTTGGTGACTAGAAAGGGCATTGAGGCCAGCCCATATCAGATCAAGGCCATCCTAGAGTTGAAGAGCCCGACGTCGGCAAAACAGGTACAAATGCTGACTGGAAGGGCCGCAACCCTGAATAGGTTCATAAGCAGAAGCTCAGATAAGTGCAAACCTTTCTTCAACGTAGTGAAGAAAGCCACAGACTTCTTATGGACCGAGGAGTGCGAAGCCGCCTTGGCCGACTTGAAGAAGTATCTAACCACAACTTCAGTTCTTTCAAATCCAGAACCTGGAGAGGAGTTGTTCTTGTACCTGGCAGTTTCAGAACATGTGGTAAGTGCAGTGGTAATTCGAGAAGAAAAGGGGGAACAAAGGGTTGTTTACTATGTAAGCAAAACCCTGGCTAATGTAGAGACTAGGTATTTACCTCTAGAGAAGTTGGCGCTGGCCTTAGTAATGGTTTCAAAGAAACTGAACCATTACTTTCAAGCCCATGAAATTGTGGTGCTCATTGAACATCTATTGAAGTCCCTGCTGCAGTAGGGAGACCCGACAGGGAGAATAGCCAGATGGGCAGTGGCCTTGGGCCAGTATGACCTGGAGTTCAAACCCAGAACAGTAATCAAAGGCCAAGTTTTGGCCGACTTTGTGGCTGAGTTCACACCAGAATCCATCATACATCGGTCTCCGATGAGCCGAGGTGAACGATGTCATACCAAGCAAGGAGGAGCCCAGCCGAAGGCGACAAAACAAAGGAAAGAAGAAAAACTCAGACCCTGTAGCATCTACATCGGTGACTCCTGTAGACACCGCATTTTTGACCGTCCTCGAGACTTGGACGTCATCGCTTGGAACACTCGGTGATTATTCATGTATGTGTTCGTTTAGAGTTCTCGGAGGTTTCGGCTTGCGCGCCCTACCTCAGGATCTCCGAACTTGACCGTTTAGTGTCTGGTTTCATACCAAACACTTGTGTTTTGCCTTGGAAGGGCAGGGAGTGCCCTGTGAGGCATCCCCACACACCACCGGCAGTGGCTAGAGGCCACCGGCTGGTCTTTTTCTGCCATCGGCACTTTTTGTTGCCGGTCGACACTCTTTTTTGTCGAAACAACTTTTTTGGGCAACCGACCACTGTTCATCCACTTTATGGAGATATTTTGTGCCAGCTGTGATAGCTGGCACCAACTCTCCCTCCCTCCATACACGTGTATGGAGGGATCTCCCTCTAAGCAAGCTTGTTGTATAAGCTTTGCAAGAGGGAGCCTTATAAGAGGAAGGCTTTCCTCTTTGATCTAGGTTAGAAAGTTGGAACCAAAAACCAGAGCTTAGAGATATAGATACATATTATCTCTATATCTCCCTCTCTCTCTTTCTTTGTGTGTGTTTCTTAGCTCAAAAGTGTGTTTTTACCTTACTTTTGCACCATTACACATACTATTACACCTTGCTCCGAGATTGAGGGACTTGGGGGGTTGTTTCTTGAGTTTTTGGACTGATTTTGATCAAAAGAAGAGGGCTAGACCATTTGTTCTTCAAAGGTTCTTCAAGGGTGAGCATCTTGCCTTATATTCCCCAAACTTGCAATCATCTTTTACCTATTTTTCTTTTTGATTTAGCTTTTGTATATAACATGAAAAAGGCCTATATTTTCATGCTTTAGAACTTTCATTAAGGTTGTTTGGTGTTTTGAGTGCAAACTCACTCTATTAGGCTTTGTTTGGCCACTTTTGTTGCCTCTTTGGTTAAGCTTTGGTCATCTTTCTATTTTGATCTCTTCACCACTGAAAATCAGTTTATTTTTAGTGTTGAAAAAGTCAGTTTGAAGTCTTGCATAGGGGAGGGACACCCCTCTCCCTTTATTGTCTTGTTTCCTTGAGTTGTGGCCCAAAAGGGTAACATGCATGTTTGCTTGGTTTTTGCTTCATTTCAGAACTTTTTGGGTGTTTTTAGGTCATGTGGGATCTCTGTTTTTGGCCGGATTTGTGCCTCCTTGTATGCTTGTAGCACTTGCTTTGTATTTGGCCTAGAAATGTCCCTTGTGTTTAGACCATGATTTTTGCATGTGTTGGCTTGGTTCCATGAAGATGTTAGCACTATTTTTCCATGTTTAAAGTCTGTTGGTTATCCATTTGGTCATGTTCGACATGTTTGATATGGTTGCTATGCATTTTGGCTTGTGAGCCCTCAAGTATATGAGTCACAAGCATGCCTTAGTTGGTCCACTTTAATGAGTTGAAGTTGTTTGCCATGCTATTTCAGTCCCTAAATCATGTTTGCATGCTTGCATTTATGATCTCTTTTGTGTCTTGAGGATGTGCCCTTTTATGCCTACATTTGAGCCTTGGTGCATACACTCTTTTGGAGTCTTTTTTAGCTGCCATACTAGGAGGTTTTGGAGTCCCATTTTGCATGAAAAAACTCTATTTTTACTTGTTTAAACCATGCCATGATTTGGTCTTGTTGTTGGAAATGAAGTGACCCTTTTGGTGCCTTAACTTTGGGTCTATTGGCTTGCATGTTGACATGAGAATTTGTCCATCATTTTGAGCACTTTTGGTGCTGTTTTGGGGTGAATTAAGGCCTGCACCTTTATCACTTTAGGGCCCTCTTGCATGCTTGTCTCTTGTTTGCTACATAATTGTTTCATAAATGTGTAGTCCCATGCTAACTCCATGGTAAATTGGTCCATATTTGCATCACACTTGCATCTTGCATGCTAGCATTGCATACTTGTCATATTTGTTGCATAACATTTGGCATGTCTTGCATAATTAGCATCATGTTGTATCTTGAGTCTTGTGAGCATAACATGCATTGCATCATTTGGCTTGGGGTGTCAAGCCAAATATGAGGGTCAAGGGACATTCATACTTCAAGTGATGTAATGTACCTTGATTCTCGATCACCGGGGCCTTTGACTCCAACTTGATAAGGCTTTGGTTCTCATTTTGTTTGTTGCATGCATCTTTATATCAAATGGGAAATTTGATTCTTTGAGCCACCATGCACCATTGATGGTTCGGGGATCGAGGGACATGTTTCCTTGAGTTCAAAGTATGATAGGAAATATGACCATGCTTACATCTGCCTGAAAATCCCATGCCATGCACTGTCTGTTCTCTGTTTGCTGTCAAACTGTCTTCTGCAGGAAGTTTCTGCCGACCGGCAGAATTTGGTGCCGACCGGCAAACTTTGAAGTGCCGATGAGTCCAAGAACAGCCGGTGGAAATTGTAGAGTGCCGATGGGAATTCTGTCTGGCCGGTGGTGTCCTGCAGAGTGTAAGGAACCTGCTCCTGGACTTCAGCAATTTTCAGAGAGACAAGGCAGTACAAACAGAGGCGACAGGGGTACGGTACGGGCTTTTTCGGGCGAGCCAAGTTCCAAGCATGCATCATCTGCGCACCCCGAGGCAGAGGCTGTGGCCACCCTCCTTTTTTTTTTTCTTTCGCATCCTTTCTTTCAATCAATTAGAAAATTCTGTAATAATTTTATTTGTTTATTATTTGGGACTGTAATATTTATTTGGGCCCTCCGAGTGAGGGCAAATCTGTAATAAGTGTGTGTGGGTGGTGTGTATGTCTTCCAACCCCACTTCTTTCTTCCCTTTTATTTACCTGCTTACGATGGTAGATTAGGGCATACTTAAATTCAGCATACCTATGCTATGCATGCGTGCATTCATGCATTTGTACTGCATGTATTGGGCTCGGTACATCACGCTAACTGCATTTGTACTTCAATTTACAAATTGAATATGTGATAATTGATCGCATTATATATGCCATGCTTAGGTTAACCGAGCCTATCTAAATTGCATCTTGTATGTGTTGCATTAGGCAATTTAACATGAACTAGGACACGCACATTTTGCTAACTAGTTTACTGTTTTGGCACGGAGTACTAGGTAAGCTTTTATGCTTTAGCATATCGCATGCATGTAAATGTTGCCATGATAGCATGATTACCATGAGGCTAGTTGCTTATGTGATATAACTGCTTGAATGCCTGTGGATGGAGGTCGAATTACCTAAATTGGAATAATGCATTAAAACTGTGAGTTTTAAGCCCACTAGATAGTGGCAAAATCATCTTCTCTAAAAGCCCACTTAAGGGTGGCAAAATCTGCATTTTAGCCTACTTGCGAGTAGCAAACCATTTTCAAAACAAACATGAAATGTTTTGTTCCAATTTGGGCGATTTGGTCTATACTTGTTTGCTGCGTGCATAACATAGTAATTCTAGGCTAATAATTGGTTTAAGAATGCATAAAGTTTTCAAAAACGGATATCACGGTTAGTAGAGGCCGGTCTTCGGACCGGGCGAAAGGGGGTGCTCATAGCTGACCTTCCCCGATCGTACCCAAGCTCCCGAGCCGAGACAACTCCGGTGATGACGGACATGTGGCCTTCGGCACCGAGTCAGGGTTTCCTAAATTCTCCCATAAAAAATATTTAGGTGGCGACTGTGTATCTGGCAAAGCAGTCCATGTTTGGCACTTCTTTTCAAAAAATCTGTTTCTCAAAACGATTTGCCAGATTTGGACTCTTTGGTTCAGATTAAGAACCGTGACACTAATCGAGTCCGAACTGTAGCATGAGGCCCACGGGCGCGTCTACAACTCCTTTCGACTGTACGTCGATGAGAGTTCAAACCGACAAGGAGCGGGGGCAGGAGTAGTACTAGTATCTCCAGATGGACAGATATTGGAACAGTCCATTCATCTGGAGTTCAAGGCCTCAAACAATGAAACAGAGTATGAAGTATTGATCGCAGGATTGAAGCTGGTAGTAGCATCAAAAGCAGATGAGGTAATAGTCTTCTGCGACTCCCAGCTCATAGTCAACTAGACGGTATGCGAGTTTGCAGCCAGAGATGAGAGAATGTCGGCTTATGCAAAAGAGGTCAACAAGTTGGTGGCCTTATTTCAGAATTGCTGACTACATCAGGTTAGCCGAGATGATAACAGTCACGCCGATGCACTGGCCAACCTGGCTAGTGCAATACAACTTGGAAAAGCAAGGACGATAATGGTCGACTACTTGTCGGGCCCGAGCATCGAACCACTAACCACAGAGCGTGAAGCAATGTGTGTGGACATGGGACCAAGCTGGGTGGATGCAATAGTAGCATTCCTGAAAGAAGGAAAATTGCCAGATGATCACAAAGAGGCACACAAGATCAGATTGATGTCGGCAAGATTCAGTCAGACAGTGGAAGGACATATCTACAGAAGATCCTTCACTGGACCCCTTTTGAGGTGTGTACATTCTTCACAAGTTGAAGATTTTTTTATATGAAATACATGAAGGAATTTGTGAAAGTCACGTTGGGGGTAGATCACTAGCTCATAGGGTCATCACCCAGGGATATTGGTGGTCCTACATGCAGAAGGATGCAGAGGCCTACGTCAAGAAGTGTAAAAAGTGCTAAAGGTTTGCGCCATTGATACACCAACCAGCAGTAGACCTGAACCCAGTATCTAGTCCTTGGCCGTTTCCCCAATGGGGCATAGATCTCGTTGGGTAACTGCCCCAAGCAACTGGACAAAGGAAGTACCTGTTGGTAGCAACAGATTACTTCACCAAGTGGATATAAGCTGAGCCCCTAGCCAAGATCCGAGATGTGGACGTGAAGAACGTCATATGGAGGAACATCATCACCAGATTTGGGATTCCAAGAGCAATAGTTGGCGACAATGGAACACAATTTGACAGTAAGCTAATCAAGAGCTTCTGTGCAAAATTCAAGATCAAAAATTATTTTTCAACCCCAAGCTTTCCTCAAAGCAATGGACAAGCTAAATAGATGGGATAAAAAAGAGACTGCAGGCAGCGAAAGGAAAGTGGGTTGATGAACTTCCAAGTGTACTCTGGGCATATCGGACTACGCCGAGAAGATCAACTGGGGAATCCCCATTTGCCATGGCTTATGGCACAGAAACAGTCATTTTTCTGGAGGTTGACATCCCAGGGCTCAGAACCCAAGGAGTAGAGAATGGGACCAATGATGTATTATTAGCCCGAGATCTGGATCTACTAGAATAAAGAAGAGAGAGAGCTGCAATTCAGCTGGCAGCATACCAGCAGCAGCTTGCCAGGGCTTATAATAAGAAGGTTAACCCAAGAGAATTCCAAGTCGGCGACCTGGTCTTGAGAAAAGTCGTCGATAACAAAAAGGATCCCAAAGAGGGTAAGCTTGGCCCAAATTGGGAGGGACCCGACAGAATCACTTCGGTATTGGGCAATGGGGCATATCGGCTTGAAGATAATGAAGGCAAAGAGTTACCAAGACCTTGGAATACTTGCAATTTAAAATTTTTCTATCATTAGACTTTTTTGTTCTTTGTTATTTGCCGAAGTAAATAAATAAAGTTTTAGCTTGACTTCTTACAATTATATGACACTTGCCGATGTTTCTGGAATGCATGCATAATGAGAACCCAAGTGGAATTTAAGTTCACATTAGGGGGCAAAGAATTGGAAAATGGTTCCTGGAAAGATAGAATATACAAGCTAAAATTAGTTTAACACTTGTTGAAATTTGTGAAAAATTTACAAGTTGAAGTTAAACTGAGGTTATGTCTAACACTTGTTGAAATTTGTTAAAAATTTACAAGTTGAAGTTAGGCCGAGATCACGTTTAACACTTGTTGAAATTTGTGAAAAATTTACAAGTTGAAGTTAAACTGAGGTTATGTCTAACACGTGTTGAAATTTGTTAAAAATTTACAAGTTGAAGTTAGGCCGATATCACGTTTAACACTTGTTGAAATTTGTAAAAAATTTACAAGTTAAAGTTAAACTGAGGTTATGTCCAACATTTGTTGAAATTTGTGAAAAATTTACAAATTACAGCCAAGGTTGTGCTGAACTGAGTACTTATGTATTTGCCGATGTAAATCGTTATTGGGTATGGCCAAAGTGTTTCACCCCGAGAAAACTACACAGATAAAGTGTGTATTGAAGATATGCAAAATATTCTAAGTATGGAATCATACAAGAGCATTAAAAGGAAGACAAATATGCAAACAAAACAAAGAAGTTGTATTTATAAGAAGGCACATCGGCCATGTGAAGAGCTTACATTGTTTAGAAAACCAAAGTGCAAAGTACAGAAGCAAAAGAAAAACATCCAAACTAAGACTCTTCTGCGTCTTGAGGAGGATGGGTCTGGAATTCAGAAGACTACTGAGAAGACATCTCGGCGGCCTTCTCAGCCGCGAGCTCGGCATCTATCTCTTGAAGGGTTTATTTGAGGCTCTTGTCGGCAAGAGGGACGTCCAATGATGCCTTTTTAAGAGGAGCATCCTTGAGAACCTCCTCACCCTCCTCATCTTGAGTCAAGTCCAGGACTTGCTCAATTGGAGTAGGGGACTTGGCCCTAACAGCTTCCTTTGACTTCCTCACCAAAGCCTCCTCCTCAGACTCAGAATCGTCTTCAGACTAGCTTGGAGTTCGAGGGAATGACAGAGGAAGGACGTCGGTGTTCTTGAGGGGGGAGTCATCGGGGATTTCAAGCTTTTTTAGCAAGGTCATCCAACCAAGGGTGAAACCCTTGTTGCATGCCTGCTTTACCTGTTTCTTATAATCTGCCGTGACATCGGCCACCCTCTCATTGTATCCCTTCTGGTCGGCGGCCTTGAGCTCAGCGTCCTTCGTGGCCAAGGCATCTTGCAGCTCTTTCTGGGCCTCGGCCGTCTTTTCCCCGACCTCTTTTCTCTGGACCTCAAGAACCTTCTTTATGGCATCAGCAGCCTCTGCCTTTTCCTCGGCCACGTCTTTGGCTTTGACAGCAGCCTCGGCCTGATCTACCAGAGTCTTTATTTTTTATTGCAAGTTTTTGTTGGTCTTTTGCAGACCAGCAGCCTCCCTAGTCTTGTCGGCAAGCGCCTTCCCTGTCTCAAAACATTGCATTGAGAAGGAGTGGGCGTGCTGGATTGCCTGAAGAAAATAGACAAAACAAAAGTTGTTAGAAAAATTTTCTAAGTATAAAGAAGAAAAGAAAAACACCAAGTGTGAAGACTTACTTAAACAAAGCGTTGGAGCATCAGAGCAAAATTTTCATACTCACTCATCTTGGCGTTTCGGTCAAGATTGCCAGGAAATAGCAGAGCGGTACTAAGAGCGACGCCGACGTTAACATCATCGGCACTATCGCCAACCACCACTGTCTTGTCTTCCAGTGTTATTTGGGGGGCCCAAGGGGAATCATGCTTTAGAGACCCCGAGGTGGTTGCAGCGGATGACCTCGACTTCTTTGATCTGGTAGACTTAGAAGGTTAGGCCTCTGCAGACCTCTTCTTGGGGACGGAAGTGGTTTTCTCACTCGAAGCCAATTTCAAAATTAGCAAGGTATCCTCAGTGTCAATTTGAGTTACCGTTGCCTTTGACTGAGCCTTCTTTATCCTTTTTTGCTTCGGCTTTGCCTGAGATGGCGCAGGTTAGGCGTCTACGGTAGAGGGAATGTTGGCTAAAAGATCCTTAGCAACTGTTTTCTGGCGGCCCATCTCGACAGAAAAAACAGTTCGTTGCCGGCGTTTACGGTGGGATATTGGGATCAGATATGGAGCCGAAGTTGACGGCTGCTCCGCTGGATCAGAAGTCGATCCTTGATCTGGCTGAGATGTGGAGGCAGCTTGAGGAGTTGTGGCGGAAGAAGGAGACAGACTCTTCTTCTTCTTCTTCTTCGGAGCGTCGGGAAGAATTGACTTGTACGTAGGAATGAAATTGAGTACCAAAGGGGCTCTTCTCTTGTGGACTGGTAGATCCAATAGTTTCCTTAAGTCTTTACTGGGAAAGAAAGACTGGCAGAAGCCCTTTGGCAGCTGAGGAAGAATTGCAAAAAACGAATAGCGCAGACATTAGATCAAAGTATTGGAGACTTTAGAAAACAAGTAAGTGTAAACACTGGGCTCTTATCATTACCCTCTACAAAAATTGCTCGAGGAAGAGAGTAGAGGTGGAGGTCCTCATCTGGAGTGAACTCCCAGTTCCCCGAGGTAATGAAGTAATCATCCCCACCTCCGTTGTTGGATTCTGGGAGGTCGGCCATGATTTTATACTCTGTGGACCTCGGCTTGAGATAATAGATATAACCTTTCTCTTTCAGTGAAAGGCCGCACATAGTATAACAGTACTAGATATCGGCTAAGGTAACCCTAGCATTCTCTTGTTGGGCTAAGGCTATTATGCCATTGATGACTCGATAGGAATTGATGGTGAGCTGCATCAGGTTCAACTTATAATAGTGGAGGACCTCTCGAAAAAGGATGTTGAGTGGGAGCTTAAGACCACACTCAATAAATGCCACAACAGGAAAAGGCATAGAATCAGCTGTGGGCATGATAGAGTCATCCTCCCCAGCCAACCTCAGATGGAAGTCAGCTGGGATGTCAAACTCTCACCTAAAGTGCTCTAATTTGGTCAGGGTGTCTACCCTATGCTTCCACATACCCATGATATCGGCTTAGCTAGAGGAGTTGGACTTCAGATGAGAGTGTTTTGGAGGATTTAACAGACCTCGGCTAAAACCCAAAAATACACAGAATCTATGGGGAATCGTTTCAGTTTTTCCTAAGATTTGTGGGTTCTATAAACAAATCCCAAAACCTAGATCCATGGAAATGAAGATTGAAGGCACGAATCTGGAAAAATCACAGAAAACAGAAAAGCAAGAATGTGTTTCAGAATCAAGAACAGTGATGAACTATCAAGAATATTATGCCAGAATTAGTGCAAGGGTATAAGGCCAAGAACAGTGGCAAAAGTGCAAGAAGATTGTGAACAGTATGTGTATTCAAGACATGGGCAAAAGCAAAGTCATGCAATAAACATACTCAGATACATGATTCATAAATTGAATACTTGAGCAAAACAACAATGGCAACAAGTAATGAAGCGGAACTTCTAGAAAAGCAACAAGAGATAAAACCAGGAGGAACAGTGGCTTACCAGAAAAGTGAAGCCGGTGTTGAGATCGCCGAAGTCAGACTAACGGCAGCAACGGAAAAGATTAGCAAAAACCCTCGCCGGAAGGGAGTGAACGGAAGTAGTTGCAGAAAGCTTCACGGGAGTAACAATGGTGTATTTTGAAGAAGGAAGCTAGAGGGAGAGAGAGTTGAGAGCTTGAGAATGAAAATACAAAAGTGAAGAGACAAAGAGAGAGAAATTGATTTTGATCAGAACGCAAAAACGGCGGCAAAGAGGCCATTAATGTGCCTAAAAGAACGTATGCGTCAGACGGCGCACGCGAGAAACATTCGATTTACAGGCGCGTAACAGATACGATCTAGTAAGGGGTAGACACGTGTCCTAAACGGTTGAGTTATTATGCATGACAGCTCATACGCGTGAAGAAGCTCTTGGAATTCTTGTTCTTTAAAAAGACATATCGGCCTTTATAATGATTTCGGTTAGAGAAATTTTAAGCCAACGTACTGGAAGGAAGTTTTGATATAGGTTCCATCACCTCAGAGTGCCGAGGTAATAGAACCTAGGGGACAGTTGTGGGGATATATTTTCTGAGTACCAACACGTGGCCAAGGTGACGCCGATATGTCAACCGAGATGCCATGTGTCCTGGTCACGACGCCGAGGTGATCTCGGCCAGGCCGAGGTTATCTCCGAAGATATCGGAATCCGAGATAAGCGGATAAGGGACAAGAGTCCTAGAATGGGAGAAGATTTCAGTTTGGATAAAGATAAGACTCTTATGGCATGTTTGATTGGAAGGATTAAAGCATGGGATTAGGATTATTAATCCATGGGCCCAATCATCCTATGTTTGTTTTGACATTTTGGTTTAGGACTATTAACCCAATGAATAATTAATCCAACAAATTTGTAGGATTATTAGTAATGGGGTAGGGGTGGGATAGTTAATACCACATTAATTTGATAGGATTATTAATACCTCACTATTAGTATTGTGAATCAAACATGGCCTTAGAGAGTTTATCCCAATCCTACTGGGATTCCAAGATTAGCAGTAATCCAAAGTCCGTTGAAGCAAGGCTTCTATTGGGATTAGGTAAGTGGTGGCTATAAAAGAGAGGCACCCCTATGGGTCTAAGGTACACAATTTGTATTCTGAATAGTGAGTTAAGCACTTGATTTATCTTTGAAAGATAACTGACTTGATTGTCGGAGTGTCCCCGGGTGGACGAACCACCGCCGGAATCTTCTCTTTCTGTTGCAGGTCAATCAGATGCCATCTATTCTGCCAGTGCTCTCCAGCTGAATACTAAATTGGCAGTGTAGTCGGAAATTGACACACACATTAACCTAGTTATGTTGTATTCACTTGTAGAGCCAATCACACATTCTTATATGAGTCTCACCTTTCTTTCACATGGTGTTTGGTAATAGATTTTTTATTTCTAAATTTTTATATTCCATGTGTTGAAACTCTCAAATATTAAATAATTAACTAGAATCTTAAAAATAAAAATCTTGGAGTATAATACAATAACTGTAAATATTTTGAAACGTTAAAACCAAAAAAAGTATGCTGTGTATGATGTGCAAGTATATGTCGTACTACTAGTAACTCAAAAAAATAAATAAAATGGGTATTACTTTTTTTTTTTAATTAACTTTTAGGTCAAGTTTGTGTGGCTCATTTATGAGTAGAATTGGATTATGAGTGAGTTGTTTAGTTGGCTTTGTAAACTCTCAAATTGTCATCCCGAGTAGACCGTTAATCCTATACCACGGTGGGACCACGTTTCGCTGGATGGAGAAGAGATTGAAAAATCAATGCGACGTCATAATGTTGGAAATACATCTAGCTATTCAGCCTAAAAGTATATGATTAATGCTACGTCGCTGGATGTTGAAGTAGATTCATCAAACTAATCAATTTGAGATGTAGTTGCATTTTCACCCACTTAATTGGCAGACCAGAAACAGGAGAAGAAAAGAAGTGGAAAAGTGCTTACGATCATCTCTAACGGTTCATCAGAGTTGATATCAAATTTAAATTTTGATGAAAAAGTCACTGTTCACAGTTTTAACGGTTGCACCAAATTAATATCAAATTGAGATTTCATCAAATAATTGATCAAATCGATGACAAGATACTGATTACACCAAAACACTGTTGGTGACCGTTGGAGGGAGGACCCGATCGACCAACCGGTTGCCCGGCCGGTTGACCAACCGGTCGACCGAATTCCTTTGAAATAGATAGGTTCAAACCGGTCAAAAAAGGTTCAAACAGGAAAAAAAATATATATATATTTTTGCCTTACCAGTTGACCGGCCGGTCAACCAACCGGTCGACCCACCA
The DNA here is from genome assembly GCF_004153795.1 of Camellia sinensis. Lineage (NCBI taxonomy): Eukaryota > Viridiplantae > Streptophyta > Magnoliopsida > Ericales > Theaceae > Camellia > Camellia sinensis. The sequence goes on from NW_021025241.1 coordinate 237,418, forward strand.
TCAAACTGTTTCAATTGATGCATCTATGAGAATGAAAACTGCAACTGGTGGATGAATCAATGAGAATGAAAGGCAATTTCAATTGGTGAGTTTTCACGTCAAAGATATTGATAGCAACCAAACAATTGGTGAGTTTTCATCAATTGATATAATTGGTGGGTTTTCATCAATTCAAATAATTTCAGAAACATAGCGTTCTAAAAAAAAATATTTATGCTTATCGGTCGACCAATCGGTTGACCCACGGGATTTGATGCACACTATTAGCCTCTGTTTGGGAAGTGGGTTGGCTTTTTGGCTTTTTGGTTTTTTTGGCTATTTTAGCCTGGGCTTAAAAGCTTGGTTTGGGAAGGGCTTTTTGGCTTTTTGGCTTTTTTGAAAAAATTAAAAAATCATTCAAAATATATTAATTTTTTTTTTACCTCATATTTTATTAAAAAAATTATTAAAATAACTTATTCTCCAACCAAATTTAATTGATATTTCTCTAACACTCCCATGTCAAAGGTTAGAAGTTCAAATCTCGTTAATTACCGAGTCAAGGGACAGTACACGAGTTATATTCAGTATGTTTGGTTTGAGTTTTTTAGATAAATTTTTTAAAAAATTGAGTTTTTTGGTTTTTGTGTGTTTTTGTTTTTAGTGAATATTTTTCAAATTTCAAATATTTTTTTAACTTTTTTAGATGCACCTTACTTAGATGTATCTAAAAATTAAAAAAATTGTGAAAAAATATTTTAAAAAATTAATAAATACATAAAAATATAAAAAATGTACTGAATTCTTATATTTTTTTGTATTTTTGGTATTTAGTGAATTTTTAAAAGATTTTTTTTACAATTTTTTTACTTTATAGGTGTATTTATGCTAGGTGTGTCTAAAAAATAAAAAAAATTGCTTAAAATATTAAAAAAATTCAATAAAAACAAAAAAAATGAAAAATAAAAAGATAGAATCTTTTGAAAATTATTTTTGAAAAAATAGAACCAAACAAGCTGATTTGTATTTTATACTGTGTGTTAATAGTTACGGGTTCATTTGCTCTCATAAAATGGCAACTTCTCTCTCCTTCGGAATCCCATAATATCATGTAACGTTGTTTGTGTTACTCTTAACAAATAAAAAGTAAAAATTCACATTAAATTAATTGTTCTTTATCTTTTAATTATTTAATAAAGATAAGTTATTATGTTTTATTTGTAATTTTTTTTTTATAAACTCATTCATTGGATTCAAATTTTCCCTAATTGTAACAAGACACAAACTTTCCATATATTCAGAAATAATAGTGTAATCTTAATTTAGCAAAAATGATTCATTACTGAGGGTTAATGACGAACCCACTAATCTCTCCACCACTATTTTTCTACTTTTGTCTGAGAAGAGAAGCTGAGGAGTTACACTCACCTCTGAATCTCAGCCGTTGGATGAACCCTCAGATTAACGGTTTCCAACCCTTGTAGTAGCTCCAAACAAGGCTTTGTCGTTTTGTGGCATTTTTCAAAAACGTGCCACTAAATATCATTTTTTGTGACATTTTCTAAAAATATGCCACTAGTGTAGTGCCACCAAAGTATGTTTTTGTTGTAGTGTCACTTTATATTAGACATTTGGTAAAATATTTAATTGAAATTTTAGTATTCGCATTACTCCTATTGTAAGGACTCTTTTGCTAGTCAGATTTTCTTAAATTAAAAATGAAAAACTTTTGGTTTTTTATTTTATTTTTTGTTTTTTTTTAGTTTTGTGAAAAAAAAATGAAATAATTATAATTTAGATATAATATTTTATTAATTTTTTTAATCTATTTGATCTTTTATTAAGTTAAATTAGTCTCAATTATCTTGCCAACTGGGGCCTTAAATTGTACATATTTTATTTTTTAAAATAAATTATTTTGCCCCAATCACAAAACAATAAAATTACTTTCTATATAATTTTATAAATTTATTTTTTAATCAACTGATATATAATTAAACATATTTTATCTTATATCTCAATATTATTTTTTTGGTAAAATATCATATCTTAATATCATTACACAAATAATTCTACCATTTAATTGTATTGTACTCCCATCCCAATCTATAAGACTATCCACTCCATCCATCTAGTATAAGCTATGTAAAATAACTCACATCAACATTGCATTCAGTCCATCTGAAAATGGAGGAAGCAAACCATCGCCATAACCCTAACGCTGCCAAATCTACTAAAGAAGAAGACCACCTGGTTCGGAGTACAAAGAAAATCAAGAGCTCTACTTATTTCCCAAGCACTGAGATGGAAATTGAAGTCGAGATGCTGTTTGAACAGGGTGATGCGGGTCTCAGTGCTCATAACCTCAAACCTCCTAGAAATCTACCAACAAAATCCTTCAAGGAAGCACTTGCTACAGCAAGACATAGGCCCTGTTTGGTGTAACTGTTAAAACAGCTTATAGATTATACCTTAACAGATTATAGATTATGACTTTAATCAGAAGTTGTTAATCTGTTTAGTGTAACTGTTGGATTATAAATTTAAGTTGCTGAGTAGTGTTTGTTAAATAAGCTGTGAAATTGCTTTTTCAATTAATTTTTATTTTTTGTTTGTCTACATTTCCCATAAAAAATAATAATAATAATCTATAGTGCATTTGAATCTTTTTCTATTTTTAAAAAAATAAAAAATAAAAAAATTTAAGAGTATAACCATAAATTAACATGTCCACAGCAGAAGCTGATAATCAGAAGCAAGGGGTGAACAGCTTCTCAGAATCAGTTTTTTTAAGTTAAAATAAGCTGTTAGAATCAGAAGCTGTTTGAAATAAGTTTAACCAAACAGTCCAAAATAACTTTTTCAAAGCTAAAAATCATAAGTTAGCTCTGAAAAGCTAAACAAACGCCCCCATAGTGACTACATGTTTGATAGCAGAGTGGAACTACTCTCCTCTGATGATGAGGATGATGAACAAGAGGGACCTACCTCAATTGTCCATTCCACCTTAGAACACATGGGACTGTCCAGAGTCTCTCTTCCAAAAAAACTCCTTCAGAAGATCAAGAAACCATGGGAAAATGCCTTAATTATTAGACTACTAGGGAAAACCATTGGTTACACAATGCTGTGTACAAGGGTCAAAAATATCTGGGGGCTACAAGGTGAGTTCAACGCCATTGACTTGGGGTACTACTCCTTTGAAACCACAACCACAATATGGGTTCGGTTCCTGGAGCTTCTGATAGAGTACTACCAAGATAAGATTCTGTTTGCTACTGCCAAAACCATTGGCAAATCACTAAAAATTGACTGGACAACCGCTATGGCAACGAGAGGTAAATTTGCATGAATTTTGTCACGCTCCAAAAATAAGACAATAATCCATCCACCATAAGCATTATATGATAACAACAATAATAAAGTTATATTCCATTAATTCAATATGATATGCAAAAGAGAAGTATATACATCATACATTCATAAAGTCTAACCCTGAATCTATAGCATATGTTTCCAATTAAAAGAGAAGAAGAAAGATAAATAGATAAAAATGCCTTACGGGCTTACAACCTTCCAAGCCGATGCTTGGTTACAACAAAATGAGTCAGAAGCTCAATACAGATAAAGCCCTAGGTGTACAAAAAGAAAATAAATAGAAATAAATAAAAGTGAACTCTCAGCTCCACAATCCTCCCAAGCTAAGTCCTTGGTGGAGATATATCACCAACACTTGAAAATGTTTTTCCCAAGTAGGGTGAGCCAAACCCAGTAGAAACCATCTATCACAATATATGAGTCTTAACAAAAGTATATGTATGGTGTGCATATGCAATGCCATTGACAAATTATTCGTGATGTTACAAGATCATACTATGCCAAGTTTTACATCTTAAGCCGTTGCAGTCTTACTTTAGTTCATGGCAATTCATTTCATCTCAATCCATGAGTTTAATCCCTTGTTACCCAATCAATCCAACTGAGATTACATCCCAATAATTCTCTACCAATACAATTATCACATAGACAATTCAATCTGCCATTTTACGAAAATTTTGTCCACGGGAATTTGCACCTATGTATATACGCGCGGTTTTCGAGACTTTCACCCTGGACACACATGCCAATTTAATTCAATGGAGTCCATCCCCTTTCTCCTCCCAAATATGATACATATACAATGTATTAACACATAGTCATATTCAATGACAATCAATACGAGATTAGTTTCAATTCACCTAATCTTCATGCAATTTCTACAACAATTATAGTTATCCTCCACTGATAGCCCAAAATAGATATTTCTATGTAGTTATACAAACTTCACATTAGATAAGCTATTCATAGATAAACTATCCATATGTCCATCAATGAGAAACGACAATTTTCCAACTCCACCATTAACATACACATCTAACCAATTTCACCTTTATTGAATCAATTCCAAGATTTATACAAAATAATCGTTTGAAATATTTTAGGGAAACACCCCATTTCCTTCCAAATACAACCCATTTGCCAAAATCAACAAGTTTGACACAACACAACCTTATATCCATACCCATAACCATTTCAACACCTTTATTTTGAAAACCCTTATTTTTTATTTTAAATCAAAACCCTAGGTTTGTCTAATATCATCCAAATCCCAACCTTTATTTTCACTATCATCAAATACCCAAGTTAAAAATCATACAAAAGTATAGAAAGTCCCTACCTCAAGCTTAGAAGAGCTAGAAGGAAGAAAAGCCCAAAAGTCAACGAAGGAGAAACGACGTTTTGCTCCGATCAAATTGAAGCTCTCGACAAGCTCTACAATTAGTCTCAAAGAAGCAAGGCGAGAAGGGGCCTTCAAGTGAGTAGATTTAAGGATCTTTGAGTGAAAAAGTGTTTTTTGAGAGAAAGAGAGAGTTTCATGGTTTAAAGGGAGAAAGAAGAAGGAAAAGTAAAGAAAAGATCAAGTGGTGGACCTATTCATAGTACTAGGTCAAAATAAAAATAAACCCCAAATTCAACCCACAAGATTTGGTCAAAATACCCAAAAAGTAGGGCCCAAACCGACTAAAAATCTGGGAAAAAGTTCGCAGGTGTCGACTCCTGCAACAGAGGTGTCGACCTTTATGAAGAAAAGCTGGAACACTTATGTTTGATAGCATGCAAGGTGTCGACCTTTTCCAGACTGGTGTCGCCAACAAATTTCAGCAAGTAATTCCAGGACAAGTGTCGACCTTTTCCAAACTGGTGTCGACCCTCGAGGCCAATAACAAAGTGAAGGAGTCAACACCACCAAGATCGGTGTCGACCCCAGAACAAGATTTTTAAGTTCTCAAACAACTTTTCAACGTAAACAAGCGTGAACAAGCAATCCCAACAAGTTTAAATTGATTTGTACTCCTCCAAAACTAAGATACAACAACACTAAAGATTTTCAAAATAAAATAAAGGATTCAAATACACTTCCCAAAAGCGTTGAATGACACAAGTGTTACAACCTCTCCACCTTAGGAAATTTCTTCCCCGAAATTTTAAAGCAAGTTTTAAAGCCATGATTAAACCAAGCCCAACAAAGATAATCAATCAATTTCATCACCATGACCCATTTTCCGGTCATTCATTTTCATTAACTCGATACACAAGTTCCAACATTGAACGTACAATTCACATTTTCTAAAACACATACAATGTTTTTATATAAAATCCATGTTTCCAAAACATATATAACATATACAATGTTTCATGTTTCATTAACATAATCAACACTTCGATACATGATCAAACATTAACAAATAAGTTCGGATACTTCTCATGGACTTCCAATTTATATTCCCAAGTTACTTCCTCAACCCCATGATGTTTCCACAATATTTTAACCCAGGGAATTGTCTTACCTCGCAAGACTTGATCTCGGGTATCCAAGACCCTTACCGGTCTTTCTTCATACGAGGCATCCTTATCTACCTCTAAGTTGGTCCAATCCAATACGTGCGATGGATCCGGCTCATACTTCCGAAGCATGCTAATATAGAACGCATCATGAACCCCGAAAAGTTGTGGTGGTGACCAATCTCTTACGAATAAGTGCAACTTTCTCCGTCATTTCTCGAACTAACTTTGGACTTAACATAGGTGCATCACCCATCTCGGCCCAACACAAAGGAGATCTACAAAGTCTGCCATACAAGGCTTCAAACGATGCTATGCCAATACTCGATTGGAAACTATTGTTATAGACAAACTCCACTAGGGGCAAGTGTCTCTCCCACAAACCCTTAAAATCAAGAACACAGCCTCGAAGCATATCCTCAAGGATCTAAATAGTATGCTCGGACTGCCCATCAGTCTGAGGATGATACGCAGTGCTAAAGGTCAATTTCGTACCCAAGGCACTTTGTAAACTCTGCTACAGTCGGGCCATAAAACGTGGATCTCTATTCGAAATAATCGTCACAGGGACTCCGTGCAACCTCACTATGTCCCTAATGTAAAGGTCGGCTACTAAATCACTTACGCGCATAGGAATAAAGTGCACTGTCTTGGTTAACTGATCCACTATCACCCAAATTGCATCACTACCCTGTTGAGTCCTTTGAAGGCCTACAACAAAAATTCATTGAGACATGCTCCCACTTCCACTCGGCTTTAGGCAAGGGTTGTAACAAACTTGCCGGCTTCTGATGCTCGACCTTCACTTGTTGACAAGTTAGGCACCTCAATACAAACACGGCCACATCTTTCTTCATTCCCCTTCACCAAAACTGGCGGCTAAGGTCGTGATATATCTTTGTGCCTCCTGGATGTACCACAAGGCGTAAATGGTGAAACTCTCGAAGTACTTCCTCTCGACAAGACTCCGGCACAAAGAGACAATCACAGTATCTAATACCCGAATCAAGATACACATTCAAGCCTTTCTCCACATTTCCACTGGAAATCTCCTCTCGAAGGGATTCTATTTCAAGGTCACCCTCCTGTGCTTCTATTACTCGATTCACAAGTGTAGGCTGTGCAATTACCAAAAACAAGGCTGCAGACTCAGCAGACTCGTCAAGATGCAAGTCAAACTACCCAATAGCACCCAACATCTCCCATTCCCGAATAACAATACAAGCTACATTGCTAATAGACTTTCTACTCAAAGTATCGACTACTTTATTGGCTTTTCCCGGATGATAATGTAACTCAAAGTCATAGTCTTCTATGAACTCCATCCACCTCTTCTGCCTCAGATTTAAGTTTTTCTGTGCAAACAGATATTTCAGACTCTTGTGATAAAAAAACACCTCAAACTTCTCATCATATAAGTAATGCCTCCAAATCTTTAAGGCAAAAATCACCACAGCTAATTCTAGGTCATGAGTGGGGTAGTTCCTCTCATGTGTTTTCAATTGTCGCGGGCCATAGGCCACTACTTTTCCCCCTTGCATCAAAACACAGCCCAAACCTTCACGTGAGGCATTATAATATACTGAATAGCCCAAACCTCTCTCCGGAATAATCAAAACTAGAGCAGTGGTAAGTCTAACCTTGAGCTCTTGAAAAACCTTCTCACAAGTCTCACTCCACTCAATCTTAATCCCTTTCCTCGTTAGTCTAGTCAACGGTGAAGCTAATTTAGAGAAATCCTTCGCAAACCGACGGTAATACCCAGCCAACCCCAATAAACTGCGAATCTTGAAAGCATTCTTAGGTGGTTCTTAATCTTGCACTGCTTCTATCTTGGATGAATCTACAGTCACTCATTCCCTAGATACCACATGGCCTAAGAACTTAACTTCTCTCAACCAGAATTCGCATTTCCCAAACTTAGCATACAACTTGTGGGCTCTAAGTAACTCAAGTACTACCCGCAAGTGCTCCTCCTCAGAGGGTAAGTAAATCAAGATATCGTCTATAAAGACGACCATAAAACGGTCTAGGAACTCCCGGAAGATCCGGTTCATCAAATCCATAAACACAGTCGGTGCATTAGTTAGCCCAAAGGGCATCACTAGAAACTCATAATGGTTATACCGTGTACGAAATGTCATTTTCGGGATATCCTCTTCCCTTACTCTCAATTGGTGATAACCTGATCTCAGGTCTATCTTAGAAAAGCAACAAGATCCTTTTAACTGATTAAACAAATCGTCTATACGAGACATAAGATACTTATTCTTAACAGTTACCCGGTTCAACTTCCAGTAGTCAATACACAATCGCAACGCACCATCTTTCTTTTTGAAAGAAAGAGCCGGTGCTCCCCAAGGCGAAGTACCAGGGCGAATAAAACCCTTATCTAGCAATTCCTAGAGTTGAATCTTCAACTCACTCAACTCGGCAGGTGCAAATCTATACGGTGCCATAGAAATCGGTACCGTGCCAGGCACTAAATCAACAGAGAACTCGATCTTTTAGTGAGGTGGTAAATTAGTAAAATCCTCTGGAAAAACATCCGGGTATTCACAAACTACCATTGGCAACTCAACTTGGACTTCATCACACTCAGTACTCAAGAAGTTGGCAAGAAGGTAATTAAGCTCACTCCTCTCACGTGGATCATACGTCGGTGATATGACTCTATCAACCCGGTCCCCCAAGAAATAAAAATAATCACTGCTTATGGTACATACAGTAACCCTCTGACGGTAGCAATCTATAACAGCCCGATATGATGACAACCAGTCCATACCCAATATAACGTCAAAACTAAACATATCAATCAATACAAATGCAAAAGAAAGTCGGCAACCGGTAACCTCTATGTCACAACCCCAACACCCCTATTTCAAAACCACCTCACTACCAATAGGTGATTCTACACAGATAAAAGATGTTAACTGAGCCAACTCTAACCCCAAAATCGATGCAAAAGCAGACGAAATATATGAATGGGATGCACTCGTATCAATCAACAAATTAGCAACTGAATTGTAAAACAAGGAGGCACCTCTCACTACCGACGATACTGGTACAAGATCCGGCACGGTAACAACATACACACACCTTGTAGGTCTCTTTTCAACCTGCTCACCCTTCAGAGCATAAGTCTGATGCACTGACTGAGCCGAAGAGGCTCCTTGATTGGCCCTCGAGGCCTATGTTGACTGTGCAGACTGGTGGCTCTGTGTTTGTCTCAAACCAAACGCACCAGGTGTATCACCTAACTGAGGGAAAAATCTCTTCATGTGCCCTGCCTGCCCACACTGATAACAAGTAAGCGGCTGCCCTCTCCCCTGATCTGGGAATGAACCAAAGATGATGCAAACCATTGCCCTCCTCCTCTCTGAGGGCAAGCTAGAGACTTGTGGCCCAGCTGGCTACACTTATAACAAGTGAGATCTCCTTGGCCACCTCTCCTAGAACCTGAACTTGGCACTGGAAAAGTGGACCTCGACTGAGCTCCCTAGGACTGCTGTGGGTTAGAACCCCTCTGCCTCATATTGTCCCCCTAAACATCCTAACTCCTTCTGGAGCCCTTCATACTCTCTTTCTCCATTTGCATTACGGTCTCCAACTAAGCCGCCGCCTCCACGTGGTGTCCATACTTCCTAATCATCAACCCGACCACCTTGAACATTAGCCCAGTCCTCAATCTCTTCTTGAACTCTAAATAACGACACTCCTTAGTCTCCATGAGTTCTGGTGCAGACCTCGATAAACTAGTAAATGTGGCCTCAAACTCAGCCGCCAGAGTGTTCAACTGCACCAGCTTGGAGAATTGGTCACTCAACTTCTCTTGAATCGTGGGGGGTAGAAACTTGTCTTGGAAAGTGCTGGCAAAAGCCTCCCAAGTCACCCCCCACGCGTATATTTCCACTACTGACTCGCATCTCCCTTCAGTTGGAAGGATGCCAAGGTCACTCTCAACTACTCATCCTCAATGCCAAGCATCTCGAACGTTTTCCCAATCTGCTCTAGCCACTCATCTGCCTTCAGTGGCTCATTGGGATCACCTACAAACTCGTCCGGAAAAACTCTCATTTCAAGAAAGATGACCCTGTCTTAGCAACATGGGCTTGGACTTGATTCTCAACCCTGAGAATATCTATGGATTTCTGCAATGCTCTGGCCATTTCCTGGGTTAGGGCGTCCATGGCCTGTTGACCAGCTGGTTCAGCCGCATTGGCTTGGCCAACCCCTTCTTCTTGTGCCAGAATTTCATCCGATAAAGGCACCTCGTGCCTTCTAGGTCTACCACGCCTACCATCTCCACGTCCATGTCCTGACATCCTAATAAAGGTAACAGAAATGATTAGCACATTTACAAATGTGTCGAAACTAACTCACTCGCGTCCTAAAGCGATGGACAACAATAATTCAATCCACATAAGCATATTGACACATAAACACATATGAATTTCATTCCCGGATAATGACCGTCCCACGACGTTGCCAGAGTTCCTATTAGAAACAGCAGTGATCGAGTGCTCTTCTAACGAGATTTCTAGAAACCCGTAGGCTCAATCAACATTCTACAAATTTAATCTCATACTCATATAATCACATAAGCATGTTATCATACAAGTACACATCGTTCATATGAAAGTCTCTATCAAGCGAGACAAACTCATCGTGGTACTAACCACTTCCCACGTACTCAAAGTATTCAAAACCGGTACGCTCTGATACCAAGCTGTCATGCCCTAAAAATAATACAATAATCCATCCACCATAAGCATTATATGATAACAACAATAATAAAGTTATCTTCTATTAATTCAATATGATATACAAAAGAGAAGTATATCCATTATACATTCATAAAACCTAACCCTGAATCTATATCATATGTTTCCAATTAAAAGAGAGGAAGAAAGATAAATAGATAAAAATGCCCTACAGGCTTCCAAGCTTCCAACACGATGCTTGGTTACAACAAAATGAGTCAGAAGCTCAATACAGATAAAGCTCTAGGCTTGTACAAAAAGAAAATAAATACAAATAAACAAAAGTGAGCTCTCAACTCCACAATCCTCCCAAGCTAAGTCCTTGGCGGTGGCATATCACCAACACTTGAAAATGTTTTTTCCAAGTAGGGTGAGCCAAAGCACAGTAGAAACCATCTATCACAATATACGAGTCTTAACAAAAGTATATGTATGATGTGCATATGCAATGCCAATGACAAATCATTCGTGATGTTACAAGATCATACTATGCCTAGTTTTATATCTCAAGCCGTTTTAGTCTTACTTTAGTTCATGGCAATTCATTTCATCTCAATACATGAGTTCAATCCCTTGTTACCCAATCAATCCAACTAAGATTACATCCCAATAATTCTCTACCAATACAATTATCACATAGACAATTCAATCTGCCAGTTTATGGAAATTTTGTCCGCGGGAATCGGCACCCATGTATATACGCGTGGTTTTCAGGACTTTCACCCTGGACACACAGGTCAACTTAATTCAATGGAGTCCATCCCCTTTCTCCTTCCAAACATGGAGTCCATCCCCTTTCTTCTCCCAAATATGATACATATACTATGTATTAACACATAGTCATATTCAATGACAATTAATACAAGATTAGTTTCAATTCACCTAATCTTCATGCAATTTCTACAACAACCATAGCTTTCCTCCACTGATAGCCCAAAACAGATATTTCTAAGCAGTTATACAAACTTCACATTAGATAAACTATCCATATGTCCATCAATAAGAAACGATAATTTTCCAACTCCACCATTAACTTACACAGCTAACCAATTTCACCTTTATTGAATAAATTCCATGATTTATACAAAATAACCGTTTGAAACATTTTAGGGCAATACCCCATTTCCTCCCAAATACAACCCGTTTGCCAAAATCAACAAGTTTGACACAACACAACCTTTTATCCATACTCATAACCATTTCAACACCTTTATTTTGAAGACCCTTCTTTTTTATTTTAAACCAAAACCATAGGTTTGTCTAAAATCATCCAAATCCCAACCTTTATTTTCACTATCATCAAATATCCAAGTTAAAAATCATACAAGAGTATAGAAAGTCCCTACCTCAAGCTTAGAAGAGGGAGAAGGAAGAAAAGCCCAAAAGTCGACGGAGAAGAAAAGACGTTTTGCTCCAATCAAAATGAAGCCCTCGACAAGCTCTACAATTAATCTTAAAGAAGCAAGGCGAGGAGGGGCCTTCAAGTGAGTAGATCTAAGGATTTTTGAGTGAAAAGTGCTTTTTGAGAGAAAAAAAGAGTTTCATGGTTTAGAGGGAGAAATGAGAATGAAAGGTAAAGAAAAGATCAAGTGGTGGACCTATTTATAGTACTAGGTCAAAACAAAAATAAACCCCAAAGTTAACCCAAAAGATCTGGTCAAAATCCCCAAAAAGTAGGGCCCAAACCGACTAAAAATCTGGTAAAAAGTTCGCAGGTGTGTCTGCAGAAGAGGTGTCGACCCTTATGAAGAAAAGCTAGAACATTTATGTTTGACAGCATGCAAGGTGTCGACTTTTTCTAGACTGGTGTCGACACCAAATTTTAGCAAGCAATTCCAGGACAAGGGTCGACCCTTCCTAGACTGGTGTCGACCCTTGAGGCCAACAAAAAAAGGAAGGTGTCAACACCACCAAGACCGGTGTCAACCCCAGAACAAGATTTTTAAGTTCCCAAACAACTTTTCAACGTAAACAAGCGTGAACGAGCAATCCTAACAAGTTTAAATCAATTTGTACTCCTCTAAAACTAAGATACAACAACACCAAAGATTCCCAAAATAAAATAAAGGATTCAAATACACTTCCCAAAAGTTTTGAAGTACACAAGTGCTACAAATTTGTGTGGGGATGGATCTTACACAACCTCTAAAACCCAAATTTGTGTTGGAGAATAAATGCTATAACATCGAGTACAAATCACTCCATTTCTTCTGCTTTCTCTGTGGCCGCATTGAGCATAAGAAGGAAGCTTGCCGATTCAAATTGCCTAGTATACAATCGGCCAGGGTTATACTAGCCGTTATCGGCATCGAGAACTCCAGTACACCTATTAATATGACCAACTGTAACATGCAGTCTCCAGGAACCACAGAGGAGGCATTTGGGCCATGGATACTTGTAACTAAACGTGGACGTAGGCCAATTTAGACTAGAAAAGCCCAAGAAGTAGCTGGCCTAACCACTAAGCCCAATAGATTTAACTATTTGGAAGAAGGCCAGGATGGGCAATGCAAAAATTTAAAGGGCAGGAAAACCAATAGAGCAGGTCTTGAGAAACTCTAAACAGATCCATCTACACAAATAGGACCAAGCCAACCTAAAGAAGCTAAAAGTAAAGGGAAAGCCAATCAGATTCAAACTATATCCATTGAACAATTTAACCAGAACAAACCTTTACCTCTAATTCACCCAACTGGTGCAAGCTCATCTACTGATATTGAAGATTCTTCTGCAAAGGCCTCAGTCTATGAACAAATCGATGGAGATGTATACGGTAGTGAGGAGCAACAACTGCCTACAGTGACTTACATGAGTTGTGCATCGGAACCCACCACAAGTAAAGAAGACTCTACCATGGTTGATGTTATGGTAATCCACACCCCCATCATTAACTTCAATCTATCTCCTCTATCTACACCCTGTTCTTTCGACCAACTGAACAGTAAGAGTGAACCCCCTGACCCAGACCCCGGAAAGACCAACAATGGAGAGAGATGGAAAGTCAACACCAGAAGCTCAGGGAAAAGACATAGAGAAGCACCTGAACCAGAGCAGTGCAGTGGGGTTGTTGTTAGAACCCATGAGAGAAGCTCTTCACCTAGTCGCTTTCGTCTGGTGGATAGAGTAACTACGGCTGACAATCGAACCAAGTTGGGGGGACAACCCAACCCACCCGTCCCACTTTATTCAAATGGCCTCCCTTAGATCAGTGGAGTACAATCATCGGAGAATCCGTAGTATCGTTACGGAGCTTGCAGTCAGAGATCCCCCCTCATACCCTTCCATGGATTTGCTCCGACTTCTATTTTGAAATTACCGCAGAGCTGACAATAACAACTTTAAGAGAAACTTAGTGGAGATTATCAAGACTCATAAGCCTGAAAGTTTGGTGCTCATGGAAATGAAAGTAGCCTATAGCAAGATGAGTAACTTCTTTAACAGACTTGGATTTACCGCACCATTCATTGTTGACCCGGTGGGTAGAGTGGGTGGCATCTGGATAATCTGGGACACTAGCCAGGTGAATGTTAGATCTTCTATTGTCAACTCATAAGTCATCCATGCTACGGTCCATAAAGAGGATTTTGAAGAATGGGTATTGGCCGCTATCTATGGCAGTCCCAATCCCAACCTTAGAGCCCATTTGTGGAAAGACCTTGAAGATATAACGGTGAATGTGGAACAACCTTGGCTGGTAGCTGGTGATTTCAACGACTATGCAAGTCAACATGAAAAAAGAAGCTTTTCACTCAGCCAGAACACTAAGAGGACCCAGAAATTCCTTGAACATGTGAACAACTGCAACCTTATAGATTTAGGAAGCTTTGGACCCCGAATGACTTGGACTAACAACAGATAAGGTCTAGCCAACACCATGGAAAGACTAGACAGGGCAATGTGTAATACGGAATGGAGAACCATCTTCCCTGAAGCTACAGTCAAAGTCCTCCATAGAACCTATTCAGATCAATCTCCTCTCGTAGTCTACACTCAAGGTATGCGTCTCTTAAACCCCCGTAGTAGGCCCTTTAGATTTGAAGTTGCCTGGATGTCCCACCTAAGCCTTATCGATGTTATTAAATCTACTTGGTTACCTATGAATGTTTACCTCATTGATGCTACTTTTGAGTTCACACATAAAGTTTCTGATTGGAATAAGGAGACTTTTTGTAATATTTTTAAAAGGAAAAGAAAGCTTTTGGCTAGGATTGAGGGCACTCAAAGAGTCCTTGCTGAAAAATTCATCCATAGTCTTCAAACTCTCAAAAAAGATCTTATCAAACAGTATAATGAGACTTTGTTTCAAGAAGAAATGCTTTGGTTTCAGAAATTTAGATCGAACCACATTACTCTTGGTGACAAAAACACTAGATATTTCCATATATCCATCATAACCTGGAAATTGAAGTCGAGATGCTGTTTGAACAGGGTGATGCGGGTCTTAGTGCTCATAACCTCACACCTCCTAGAAATCTACCAACAAAATCCTTCAAGGAAGCACTGGCTACAGCAAGACATAGTGACTACATGTTTGATAGCAGAGTGGAACTACTCTCCTCTGATGAAGAGGATGATGAACAAGCGAGACCTACCTCAATTGTCCATTCCACCTTAGAACACATGGGACTGCCCAGAGTCTCTCTTCCAAAAAAACTCCTTCAGAAGATCAAGAAACCATGGGAAAATGCCCTAATTATTAGACTACTAGGGAAAACCATTGGTTACACAATGCTGTGTATAAGGGTCAAAAATATCTGGGGGCTACAAGGTGAGTTCAACGCCATTGACTTGGGGTACGACTTTTTCTTATTCCAGTTCTCCAACCAGGAGGACTACACAAAGGTATATACAGGATGCCCTTGGGTAATCATGGATCACTACCTTACTGTTCGAAGATGGGAACCCAATTTTAAACCTTCAAAAGCCTTTGAAACCACAATCGCAATATGGGTTCGGTTCCTGGAGCTTCTGATAGAGTACTACCAAGATAAGATTCTGTTCGCTACTGCCAAAACCATTGGCAAACCACTAAAAATTGACTGGACAACCGCTATGGCAACGAGACGTAAATTTGCATGAATTTTGTCACGCTCCAAAAATAATACAATAATCCATCCACCATAAGCATTATATGATAACAACAATAATAAAGTTATATTCCATTAATTCAATATGATATACAAAAGAGAAGCATATACATCATACATTCATAAAGTCTAACCCTGAATCTATAGCATATGTTTCCAATTAAAAGAGAAGAAGAAAGATAAATGGATAAAAATGCCATACGGGCTTACAACCTTCCAAGACGATGCTTGGTTACAACAAAATGAGTCAGAAGCTCAATACAGATAAAGCCCTAGGTGTACAAAAAGAAAATAAATAGAAATAAACAAAAGTGAGCTCTCAGCTCCACAATCCTCCCAAGCTAAGTCCTTGGTGGAGATATATCACCAACACTTGAAAATATTTTTTCCAAGTAGGGTGAGCCAAACCCAGTAGAAACCATTTATTACAATATATGAGTCTTAACAAAAGTATATGTATGGTGTGCATATGCAATGCCATTGACAAATTATTCGTGATGTTACAAGATCATACTATGCCAAGTTTTACATCTTAAGCCGTTTCAGTCTTACTTTAGTTCATGGCAATTCATTTCATCTCAATCCATGAGTTAAAACCCTTGTTACCCAATCAATCCAACTGAGATTACATCCCAATAATTCTCTACCAATACAATTATCACATAGACAATTCAATCTGTCATTTTACGAAAATTTTGTGCACGAGAATCTGCACCTATGTATATACGCGCGGTTTTCGAGACTTTCACCCTGGACACACATACCAATTTAATTCAATGGAGTCTATCCCCTTTCTCCTCCCAAATATGATACATATACAATGTATTAATACATAGTCATATTCAATGACAATCAATACGAGAATAGTTTCAATTCACCTAATCTTCATGCAATTTCTACAACAATTATAGCTATCCTCCACTGATAGCACAAAATAGATATTTCCATGCAGTTATACAAACTTCACATTAGATAAGCTATTCATAGATAAACTATCCATATGTCCATCAATGAGAAACGACAATTTTCCAACTCCACCATTAACATACACATCTAACTAATTTCACCTTTATTGAATCAATTCCATGATTTATACAAAATAATCGTTTGAAATATTTTAGGGCAACACCCCATTTCCTTCCAAATACAACCCATTTGCCAAAATTAACAAGTTTGACACAACACAACCTCATATCCACACCCATAACCACTTCAACACCTTTATTTTGAAAACCCTTCTTTTTGATTTTAAATCAAAACCCTAGGTTTGTCTAAAATCATCCAAATCCCAACCTTTATTTTCACTATCATCAAATGCCCAAGTTAAAAATCATACAAAAGTATAGAAAGTCCCTACCTCAAGCTTAGAAGAGCTAGAAGGAAGAAAAGCCCAAAAGTCAACGAAGAAGAAACGACGTTTTGCTTCGATCAAATTGAAGCCCTTGACAAGCTCTACAATTAGTCTCAAAGAAGCAAGGCGAGGAGGGGCCTTCAAGTGAGTAGATCTAAGGATCTTTGAGTGAAAAAGTATTTTTTGAGAGAAAGAGAGAGTTTCATGGTTTAGAGGGAGAAAGAAGAAGGAAAAATAAAGAAAAGATCAAGTGGTGGACTTATTTATAGTACTAGGTCAAAACAAAAATAAACCCCAAAGTCAACCCAAAAGATCTGGTCAAAATCCCCAAAAAATAGGGCCCAAACCGACTAAAAATATGGGAAAAAGTTCGCAAGTGTTGACCCCTGCAACAGAGGTGTCGACCCTTATGAAAAAAAGCTGGAACACTTATGTTTGATAGCATGCCAGGTGTCGACCCTTTCCAGACTGGTGTCGCCAACAAATTTCAACAAGTAATTCCAGGACAAGTGTCGACCTTTCCCAGACTGGTGTCGACCCTTGAGGCCAATAACAAAAGGAAGGTGTCAACACTACCAAGATCGGTGTCGACCCCAAAACAAGATTTTTAAGTTCTCAAACAACTTTTCAACGTAAACAAGCGTGAACGAGCAATCCCAACAAGTTTAAATCGATTTGTACTCCTCCAAAACTAAGATACAACAACACCAAAGATTTCCAAAATAAAATAAAGGATTCAAATACACTTCCCAAAAGTTTTGAAGGACACAAGTGCTACAAATTTGTGTGGGGATGAATCTTACACAACCTCTAAAACCCAAATTTGTGTTGGAGAATAAATGCTATAACATCGAGTACAAATCACTCCATTTCTTCTACTTTCTTTGTGGCCGCATTGAGCATAAGAAGGAAGCTTGCCAATTCAAACTACCTAGTATACAATCAGCCAGGGTTACACTAGCCGTTATCGGCACCGAGAACTCCAGTACACCTATTAATATGACCAACTGTAATATGCAGTCTCCAGGAACCATAGAGGAGGCATTTGGGCCATGGATGCTTGTAACTAAACGTGGACGTAGGCCAATTTAGACTAGAAAAGCCCAAGAAGTAGCTGGCCTAACCACTAAGCCCAATAGATTTAACTATTTAGAAGAAGGCCATGATGGGCAAGGCGAAAATTTAAAGGGCAGGAAAACCAATAGAGCAGGTCTTGAGAAACCCCAAACAGATCCATCTACACAAATAGGACCAAGCCAACCTAAAGAAGCTAAAGGTAAAGGGAAAGCCGATCAGATTCAAACTATATCCATTGAACAATTTAACCAGAACAAACCTTCACCTCTAATTCACCCAACTGGTGCAAGCTCATCTACTGATATTGAAGATTCTTCTACAAAGGCCTCAGTCTGTGAACAAATCAATGGAGACGTATACGGTAGTGAAGAGCAACAACTGCCTACAGTGACTTACATGAGTTGTGCATCGGAACCCACCACAAGTAAAGAAGACTCTACCATGGTTGATGTTCTGGTAATCCACACCCCCATCATTAACTCCAATCTATCTCCTCTATCTACACCCTGTTCTTTCGATCAACTGAACAGTAAGAGTGAACCCCCTGACCCAGACCCCGGAAAGACCAACAATGGAGAGAGATGGAAAGTCGACACCAGAAGCTCAGGGGAAAGACATAGAGAAGCACCTGAACCAGAGCAGTGCAGTGGGGTTATTGTTAGAACCCGTGAGAGAAGCTCTTCACCTAGTCGCTTTCGTCTGGTGGATAGAGTAACTATGGCTGACAATCGAACCAAGTTGGGGGGACAACCCAACCCACCCGTCCCACTTTATTCAAATGGCCTCCCCTAGATCAGTGGAGTACGATCATCGGAGAATCTGTAGTATCGTTATGGAGCTTGCTGCCAGAGATCCCCCTCATACCCTTCCATGGATTTGCTCCGACTTCTGTTTTGAAATTGCCGCAGAAAGAGAAACTTAGTGGAGATTATCAAGACTCATAAGCTTGAAAGTTTGGTGCTCATGGAAATGAAAGTAACCTATAGCAAGATGAGTAACTTCTTTAACAGACTTGGATTTCCCGCACCATTCATTCTTGACCCGGTGGGTAGAGTGGGTGGCATCTGGATAATCTGGGACACTAGCCAGGTGAATGTTAGATCTTCTATTGTCAACTCATAAGTCATCCATGCTACGGTCCATAAAGAGGTTTTTGAAGAATGGGTATTGGCTGCTGTCTATGCCAGTCCCAATCCCAACCTTAAAGCCCATTTGTGGAAAGACCTTGAAGATATGACGGTGAATGTGGAACAACCTTGGCTGGTAGCTGGTGATTTCAACGACTATGCAAGTCAACATGAAAAAAGAAGCTTTTCACTCAGCCAGAACACTAAGAGGACCCATAAATTCCTTGAACATGTGAACAACTGCAACCTTATAGATTTAGGAAGCTTTCGACCTCGAATGACTTGGACTAACAACAGATAAGGTCTAGCCAACACCATGGAAAGACTAGACAGGGCAATGTGTAATACGGAATGGAGAACCATCTTCCCTGAAGCTACAGTCAAAGTCCTCCATAGAACCTATTCAGATCAATCTCCTCTCGTAGTCTACACTCAAGGTATGCGTCTCTTAAACCCCCGTAGTAGGCCCTTTAGATTTGAAGTTGCCTGGATGTCCCACCTAAGCCTTATCGATGTTATTAAATCTACTTGGTTACCTATGAATGTTTACCTCATTGATGCTACTTTTGAGTTCACACATAAAGTTTCTGATTGGAATAAGGAGACTTTTTGTAATATTTTTAAAAGGAAAAGAAAGCTTTTGGCTAGGATTGAGGGCACTCAAAGAGTCCTTGCTGAAAAATTCATCCATAGTCTTCAAACTCTCGAAAAAGATCTTATCAAATAGTATAATGAGACTTTGTTTCAAAAAGAAATGCTTTGGTTTCAGAAATCTAGATCGAACCACATTACTCTTGGTGACAAAAACACTAGATATTTCCATATATCCATCATAACCAAGAAGAGAAAACTTAAGATAAATGCTCTCAAGAATGAGGAGGGTAACTGGATATCTGATTCCTCTGGTGTTAAAAATATCATTGTTGATTACTTTAAATGCCTTTTTAGTAAGGATACCACTTGAGAGGGTAATTTATAAAGAGAAATTGGGCTGAGCTACGATCCTTTAATCTCTGTTTTGGGTCAGACTAAGGGCCGGGGTATGGGCTCCGAGTAGCTTGGTCCCATGTTGTCTGGGTATCGAACTAGGCAGAAGGGTTTGATCGAGCTACCTAAAAACTAGGCCTGGTGGCTGGTCGAGGTATTTGTGAGATGAAAGGCCGAGCTAGGTGTAGTTCGGTCGAGTGCCATCTACATCATTGCTTAGTTGTGAGCATGATCGAAATAAGCTAGCTCGGTTAAACCGCACCAACTTAGACAAAGGAGAAAACTATCTTACTTGGTTGGTAGTAAGTAGAGTGTTATTAAGATAGACACTTTTTACTGGGAGTGTGATTCCTATGAGGACTTTTATAAGGAGAGTTGGAATCCTACTAGGATTGTACCAAGCAGAATCTATAAAAGCTCATAGCAGGACCTATGTACAGGTATCACAATTTCTACTCTAAAAAACACAGCTTTTTGTCTATTGTTTATTTGCTGACTTAGGCATCGGAAAGGTATCCGGTATACACCTGCCGGCTAGTTTATGTTTGTGTTTTCAAGAAGTAAAGCGATAACGTTTGTAGGAGTGCAAACTTGATCAACAGGATTATACGAGAAAATTATTTCGTGCTCGTACAATTGGCGCCGTCTGTAGGAAAGATAAAAAACAAGACCTTTTGATCAAGCTTTCCTCATTAGTTGAAATCAATGGCGCACAATGAAGATTTGCCGCAATCTGCGATTGATGGGCAAACCCCGGAAGGGGGTAGGAAGCGCAAAGGTTTACCTTCTATCCACCCATGGCAGAATTAGAACCCTAGCGATGGAACTCCCGAAGGGACACACGGGAGAGACGGGGCACCAGTCCTCGTCGCTCTCAAAGTCCTGAAAGACAGAGGCGGAGGTTGGATCCTCAGGTTCTGGAGGATCGCGTGAGGGAGCAAGATGAATTAATAAGGAGGATGGCGGTAGACATGGAGACTATGAAGTGCCAGATAAAGGGTAAAGGGGTGGCGACGGAAGAGGGGGGCAAAGGCAAAATGCTCTCTTACTATTCGAAAGATCGTGACAGACAAGTCACACCATCATAAGCAGAAAGTAGTAGCCTCAGAACAGGCGACACTCAATCAAGGATTTCCAGGACTCAATATTCTAGGTCTGAGAGAACGAGGACTGAAAGGTCGTATATGAAAGGAAGCAACTACCGACTCTCGCACACGCACCAGACGACGTCTAGGCACACGGAGTTGCCCAGATCAGTAGACCTGTGAACAGTGCTAGAAGAAAGGGCCCGATGGAAGGAAGACACTAGGGCTTGCGACCCTCGTAGGGTTTCAGCCCTACAGCGATTGGCCTTTAGGACACATGTGAGTGTCGAGGTAGGGATGCCAATGCTGCGCCTTGCGTACGAACCAGCAGATAAGGTGTTAGCAAGGTTACAGAGCTCACCATTTGTTATGACAATTGAGAACGCACCACTACCCTTAGGCTTCCACCGGCTAAAATTCACCACTTATGAGAGGAAGTCAGACCCCTACATGCACTTAAGCCACTTTCGCCAGGTTATGGCAATATACTAGCGAAACAAGGCTCTAATGTGTATCCTGTTTCCTTCTAGCCTTGGCGACCAGGGTTTAACATGGTTCGAAAGGCTGCCAAAAGGCAGCATAGCCTCATGGGCGCAGTTGGCAGAAGGGTTTGTGACTAGATTCAGAACGAATACCAAACACCAGTGGAGATTGACCAGCTACTTTCCATTGACATGGGCGAGAAGGAAATATTAAGGTTTTATAACAGTCGATATTGGGAGACTTTCAACCAGATTGGGAATTGCCCTACAAATCTCATCATCGCACAGTACAAATGAGGTTTACAGGTCGGTAACAAGTTGAGGGATTCAATGATGATGATGCCACCCCTCACGATGGAAATGGAGAGAGTGCATTAACATATTCAGGTAAAAGAAGATAACGCTTGTGCTAAAGCAAAATCTGGCACAACAGTGATGCCGAATAAAAAGACTGCAGCAAAAGTCAACACGGTAGAATAACCAAGCAAGAATGGGCAAGGCAGACAAGCCAACAAAGAGGACCCCAAACAAGAAAGTTGAGAGTCCGTACTGCCATTACCACAGTATTCAACAAACCTATCTACCGGATTCTTAGCGAGATACGTGATGAACCCTTCGTTCAGCGGCCAGCCAAGTTGGGAGAAACACAAAAAAGTTACGATGAGAGGTACTGTTGCACCTTCAATGATGAAAAAGGGGCACCAAACTGAAAATTGCACACCATTGAGGCAACATCTGGAGGAGTTGGTGGCTGTTGGTCACCTGGACCAATATATAGAAGGGGGAACACAGCCAACCCCCCAAGACCATAGCAGACCGAGCGGGATGTTGGTCGACGGCCCACCTTAGGTCATAATCAACGTTATACATGGGATTGTCGAACTTGAGCGGGTATGTGAGCTTAGAGGGATGATAAAAAAGGCTAAACACTTAAGGGAGGTACTAAGTGCATAACCTACCGTCAAAAGGGGAAAAACGGCAACAACAAATGTCATATCCTTCTCAGATAAGGATCTAACAAGGCTACATTACCCTCACAATGACGCATTGGTGGTCACTTTGTGCATCAAGAATTTCGACATCAAACGGATTCTGATTGACCAAGGAAGCTCATACGAGATAATGTACTACGAGACCTTCAAGCAACTAAAATTGGAGGACAATGACTTGGCGCCTGCAACATCTCCCCTCGTCGATTTCAACTCAATGCCAGAATGGCCAGTAGGCAAGATAATTCTGTCAGTCAAGGCAGGAACAATGACAAAACAGATGGAGTTTTGGGTATTGAAGGTCCCTTCCACTTATGATATAATCTTGGGAAGAGCATGGTTGCACGCCATGCGATCGTTGGTATCAACCTACCATTAGGCATTACGGTTCTCCAACGAAACCGGAGTGATTGAAGAAGTCTTAGGAGACCAAATCATGTCGAAACAGGGCTTTGTCACTGTAAATGGCAACCGTGCTGGAAAAGGGTTTGTACAGATAGTGGAGGAGCTAGAAAGCAACGAACTGTTTGCAAATGTCGGCAAAGTAGCAGAACAGAAGGCAGTGGAAGACTTGGTTGAGGTAAGGATAGATGAAAAGAACCCAGAAAAGTTCTTTTTGCTTGGCTTGTCTTTGTCCAGCACTGAGAGAGTAGAGGTCATGTAATTTTTAACCTCTAACATCGAAGTGTTTGCCTGGACACCGTACGACATGCTTGGCATTGACCCTAATTTCATTTGCCATCAACTTAATGTCTATCCAACTACCAGACCAATCATACAGAACACTCGCCGATCAACACTCCACCACGCGGTGATAGTGGCGGAGGAAATAGGAAATTTGCTGAAGGCAGGAGCCATCAGAGAAGTACACTATCCCAGGTGGATCTCAAACACTGTAGTAGTGCCAAAGAAGAATGGCAAATGGCAAATTTGCGTGGACTACAAAACAGTTAACAAAGCATGCCCAAAAGACAGTTTTTTCCTACCACGGATAGACCAATTGGTGGACCTGACAGTAGGGCATAACCGACTTAGCTTTCTTGATGCGTAGCGGGGTTACCAACAGATTGCTATGTACAAACTGGACCAGGAGGTCACATCATTTACAACACCTAGAGGATTATACTGTTATAAGGTCATGCCCTTTGGCCTAAAAAACGCAGGGGCTACATTCCAACGGATAGTCACCAAAATGTTTGAACCATTGTTAGGCAGAACAATGGAGGCTTACATAGATGACATGGTGGTGAAAAGCAGAGATGAGAAGGACCATCTCAGGGACCTAGATGAAATGTTTCAAATTTTGAAGTCCCACAAGTTGCGTCTAAACGCATCTAGGTGCGGCATAGGGTCAGGCAAATTCCTGGGCTTTCTAGTGACCAACTGGGGTATATAAGCTGATCCCTCTCAGATCAAAGCCATCCAAGATCTTGAGAGGCCCAACACAGTCAAAGAAGTACAACATCTCACTGGCCTAGCAGCCGCACTCAACATGTTCATAAGTTGGACGTCAGATAGGTGTCGACCATTCTTCCAGGCACTAAAAGCCAAATTTGAGTGGGATGGTGAGTGTGACCGCGCCCTAGAAAGCTTGAAAGACTACATGACCACATGACCTCTCCTTCGTTGTTTGTAACCCCAGTACCAGGAGAAGAGCTCTTTTTGTACTTAGCAATTTCACAGCATACAATTAGCACAATGTTGGTCAGAGCGGAGGGAATCCAACACCTACCTATCTTTTATGTTAGCAAGACCTTGCTGGGCACTGAAACAAGGTACCTACCATTGGAAAAGCTGGCCTTAGCTTTGATGATGGCCTCAAGAAAGTTGTCACACTATTTTCATGCCCACACCGTGATTGTCCTAGCGGCCTTCCCCTCAAAGGCCTTGTTTGAGAGGGCGGATATTTCTGGACGAATCTTGAAATGGGTAGTGGAGTTGGGGTAGTTCGATATCAAGTTTCAACCAAGAATAGTAATAAAAGCCCAAGCTTTGGCCGACTTTGTGGCCGAGTTCACGCCAGGAAGTTATCATGTCTGCCCGATTGATTTGATCGGGGCAATCGAAAGAAGGGGGGACAGTGCCGCGGGAACTACGCAGCCCCCAAAGCAGGACGCCCAGCTGCATAGGAAGCCATACAGGTTTGAGGACAGTGAAGAAGGAATAGACCATGATATTCCCAACAGGGACTCACCAAAAAGTAAAGACTTAAGGCAATTAGACAGTGAAGATCAAACCTCGACAGCGGATATCGACCTGGAAGAAAACATCAGTAACACCCCTGACATCATCCGATCTCTCTATTTGCTAGAAGCTATTCGTCGGAGAGATGTGGAAACTCTTCGTGGATAGATCATCCAACAGGCACGGTGCATGACTTAGCATAGTCCTTATCTCACCGGATGGCCTAACAATTGAACAAGTAGTCAACCTTGGCTTCCTAGTATCCAATAACGAGGCAGAATATGAAGCACTTCTAGCAGGTCTAAAAGTAGCACTCCACATGAAGGCCACTGAGTTAATGGTGTACAGTGATTCCTAGTTGGTAGTTAACCAGATTTCAGGCGACTACGAGGCAAAAGATGATAGGATGGCTAAGTACCAAGAGTTGGTCAGAAAGGAGGTCATGAAGTTCGAAGTAGTCTGGATAGAACAAATCGGCCGAGAGAAAAATAGCAGAGCAGACGAGCTGGCCAGTTTTGCATCAATGGTAGATACATTTATCCCACACCCATTACTGATCTACTTCCTACCCAGACCAAGCATTGAAGAACCCGAAGCAGCTGAGGCATGTTGTGTCGAACTGGGCCCTTCCTGGATAGACCCCATCATAGTATTTTTAAAAGAAGGCATCTTGCCTGAAGAAAAGAAAGAAGCCAACAAAGTTAGAGCAAAATCACAGCGATTTTGGCTCTCTCCATCACTAGTATTGTACAAAAAATCCTTCACAGGACCTTACATAAAATGTGTCCATTCCAGTAAGGTCGATGCATTCTTGTTTGAAATACATGAAGGCTTTTGTGGAAGCCACCAAGGGGGAAGATTATTGGCCTACAGAGCAATTTCACAAGGATATCGGTGGCCATACATGTAAGTAGATTCAGAGAAATATGTCAAGAAGTGCAAGAAATGTCAGAAGTTCGCACACCAAATACATCAACCAGCCAGAGAGCTTCTACCATTGACTAGCCCGTGGCCCTTCGCATTGTGGGGCCTGGACATAGTGGGACCACTTCCAACTGCGCCCAGCAACAGAAAGTTCTTTCTCCCAGCAACAAACTATTTCACAAAGTGGGTGGAGGCAGAAGCACTCTCATTTATAAAAGAAAAAGACATTAAGAAGTTCGTCTGGCAGAACATCATCACTCAATTTGGCATACCCAAGACTCTAATATCCGACAATGGCATTCAATTTGATGGCAAAATCTTCAGGGGCTTTTGCGAAGAGTACAAGATAGAATTCTACAACTCTACACCAGTATACCCCCAAGCAAATGGCCAGGCGGAAGCTTCCAACAAAGTCGTCTGAGACGATTTGAAGAAGAGGTTGGAGAGAGCAAAAGGCAAGTGGGCTGAGGAGCTTCCTCATGTTTTATGGGCTTACCGTACGACACCTTGGCGGTCAACTAGAGAAACGCTTTTTTCCTTGGCTTATGGCATGGAGGCAGTAATCCCACTGGAAGTAGGCCTCCCTATTATTAGAAGTGAAAATTTTGACCCAAACTTGAATGAAGAAGCCATAACCTTGGAAATCAACCTTACGGAAGAGAGAAAGGAAAGAGCACTAGTTCACATTGCCTCATATTAGCAAGAGTTATCCAGAAAATATAACAAAATAGTGCATCCGAGGCAATTCAAGATTGGAGATTGGGTACTGCAAAGAAATGGGCAACACTTTGGTATCTGGAAATGGAAAGTTACGACCTAATTGGGAAAGACCATACAAAGTGATCTGTTTAGTAGGAAAAGTGGCATATCACTTGGAAGATGTAGACAACAAAGCTATTTCCAAGCCATGGAACACTGCTAATCTCAAACTATTTTATTTTTAGCTTCTCCTTAAAAACACTTGTAATTTTTCTTTCTTTAAATAAAACAAATAGTTTTCTCCAGCACAAATTCTTTCTACTGTAAAAGTTGTTCATAGTTATTGCCAACCAGGGGCAATGAACAAGTTTGGCAGGTTTGACCAAACATCTTTTGTTCTTTAGCCGAGATAAGGATCTAGGCTGAAGAAGGTTGGTAGGTTTGACAAGCACTCTTTTGTTCTTCAGCCGAGATAAGGATCTAGGCTGAAGAAGGTTGGCAGGTTTGACCAACACTCTTTTGTTCTTCAGCCAGGATAAGGATCTAAGCTGAAGAAGGTTGGCAGGTTTGACCAACACTTTTCTTTCAGCCGAGAGAATGATCTAGGCTGAAGAAGGTTGGCAGGTTTGACCAACACTTTTTCTTTCTTCAGCCAAGATAGGGATCTAGGCTGAAGAAGGTTGGCAGGTTTGACCAGTATTTTTTTCTTTCAGCCGAGATAAGGATCTAGGCTGAAGGACATTTGGCAGGTTTGACTAAGCATCTGTTGTTCTTCAGCTGAGATAAGAATCTAGGCTGTAGAAGGTTGGTAGCTTTGACCAACACTTTTTCTTTCTTTAGCCAAGATAAAGATCTAGGCTGAAAGAAAGTTTTGGAAGGTTTTAGCCGAGATAAGGATCTAGGCTGAAAGTTGGCAGGTCTGACCAACACTTACCTAAAATACCTAAAGTTGTTGTCTGGCCGAGATACTTATCTCCGCCAAACAAGGTGGGCACGATAAGGGAAAGCCGAACTAGGTTAGGCCGGTTAGGCTTATAAAAAGTTGGTACAAGTAAAGGAAAAAGTGTATTAACCGAACAAAAAGACGAGCAAAATTAGAAATTTCATTAATTTTGAAACATTCAGTACAAGAGGAGGGGCTGGTAGCCCGGTTACAATTTCGTTGATAACTTGAAACAAAAGCAAAAAACAAAATCAGGTAAAAAGATTGTCTAAATCAGCATCCAAATCAACAAGAGCATCGCTAGTCGGTATGCCAGTTTCAGCAGGTTCTTCTTGGGGTAGGTCGGTCACTGGTACCCCCTCAACCGTACTTGGCACTGGTGGCTGCACCCGAGCTGTCTGAATAGTCTAGAGACCGTGGTCACTGTTTACAGGTGAGGCATTGTTTGGATCTATGGATTCTTCCTCCTCCTCCCCCTCTTCGAGAAGCTTCTATTGAATAACGTTGGCGTAGTTTGCCATATAACTTGGAATGAAGTGAGGGGGAGGGTTCTGGAAGATCTCGGTTTCTTGCCCCTGACCGAGCTTCATAACTGCTGCCTTCCATCCACATTTGAAAAAGATGTCTTTCACAACTTCACACTGCAAGACATAGGTGGCCTCTCATTCTTTGTAGCCACGGTCTTCAGCGTCTTCCATTTTCTCTTTTAGCTCGGCGAGCTCAGCATCTTTCTTCTTTTCGAGCTTGGCCAGTTCTCGCAGGTAGCGGTCTTTTCTTTCGGCCAGCGTCTTTTGCTTTTCGGCTTCCGCTGCATTGACCAGTTCGGTGAGCCGTGCATTTTTAGATTGGAGCTCGTCCATTCTTTGCTTAACCTCATTTAGCTCGGCCGACTTAGCGCTGGCGTCTGCCACGGATGACCGTGCTGTCTTGCAAAGCTCTAGCACGCACTTATAGGCGACATGGTTTTTTTGCAAAGCCTACAGAAAAGAGAGGTAGTGATTATGTTAGAACTGAGTAAACAGACAGTTAAAGAATGGAAATAGGTAGAGGGAGGAACTTACAAGCACCATCGATTTGGTTGCCGAGCGGATGGCCTTCAGCTCGGTTAAATGGTCGTGGTGCTCTATGTCTTATGGTAAACAGACATTTTTTAACAGGTTGAAGGTAAGGGTATGGTCCTTATCAGCAACCACCGAATCCGTGGTGGATATAGCACGGTTCTTGTAAGATATTGATGGTGCCCATTCTGAAGGTCTGGCTTGGTCGGAGTGCATGGGTTCTGGGCTCGGCAGCCTAGCCTCAGGAAGCATGGTGTCCTCCTCATCGACCAGATGTTGCGGTTCGGCCGTTACAGTACGTACGCGCTTGCTCGGTCGAGATGTGGAGGGCCCTGACAGTTGGAAGGGCGACCATGGTTTCACGTTGTTGGCCAGACGACTCTAGACCGGTTGGCACTTCACCGGAGGTCTACTTGGGGATGAGCGTTCGCACGACCCTCTTCTTTGAGTGGGATCTGGCTCGGGGGAAGGCTCTAGAAGGAAATCGGTGACTCTAGTTTTCCTTCTTCCACTGTGTCGGTAAGTCGGTTCGAAGCCTAATAGCTTGGCCCAATCATGGTATCAGAACCGAAGTGCGGCTCGAAGGGCGTCCTGGTTGGCGTAAGTATAGCGTGATTTGAGCTAGTTCAAATCTGCAAGAAATAAGGACAAGGGTTAGCATGGTGGATTAGTTAGGAACAGTAAAGAAAAATTGAACCGGGGTGTGCTTACCAGTAGTTCCTTTATTCCAGTTTATATTGTAGCCCGGTATCTGGGCCTCCTGGTCTTCAAAATTACCAGAAACCCAGAGGAAATCGTTATCATTCAGATCTTCGTCCGGTGTGTTTTTTATAATTTTTTCTCGGCCTCTTCTTAATCTAAGGTAGTACACCCAGCTATCGTCATTTTGGCCGAGCGAATATTGATGAAATAGCTCGGCCAATCTAAGGTTGAGGCCGAGCTGACGGTTTAGTTCGACAATTCCGTTTATTATTCTATAAGTGTTTGTGGAAAGTTGGGTGGGACATAATCTTGTCTGCCGAAGGAATTTGCATACAAGGGGTTGTACGGGGAACCGAAACCCAGTTTCTATGATTGATATCACAGTGAAGGGAACGAAGCTTGGTTTACCTTAAGGGGTGGTGTCTAGCTCGGCTAGAGAGAGGTGAACGTCATCAGGAATTTGGTAGTCTCGGCGGAATTCGGCCATGGCTCAAGGCGAATTCACTAAGAGCCGGTATTTACCCATTTAACTTAAAGCGAGTGGTTTTTTTGTTATAAAGGATGCGATAGTTTAGCTCGGCGCTGTTGTGGCTTTTGGTAGCTCAGTTGAGCAAAAAACGCCCAGGGGCAAAGTGCAAAAGGTGTACTTGGCCAACCTAGTCAAGTCTGCAAAGGTGAAAATAAAGTGTTATGTCCAGATTACTAGACCGGGCTAAGTAAATGGGCAATGTAAAAGTAAGCCTAGCTCGGCTACGAATGGTTACAGACCATTTCGTAGTTCGGCTAAGTTACAGAAGCCAACTCAATGTTTTTAGTACGGTTGGTGATCAATTCGTCCTAGTTTGGTCAGATACAACCTTAAAGGTTGCAAAGAAGTTGCGAGCTCGATCGTAGCACAATTTTGGATCAAAATCATGTTTGACATTGATTCAAAATCTGGATTATGAGTTTTTGGGCGCAGGCATAAGGTGTTTTTGGTTGGTGGTATTTGCTCAAATGTTCAGTTATGGGTACACATGCATATATATAATGAATGAAAAATGAAAGTATAGAAATTGGTAACAGAGTAATTTACAAATTTAAACAAGAGGACGAAGACCAAAAAGCAGGAACAACGGCAAGAAGACCCACAAAACGTGCACAGTCGTTACTTGGTCAGGGGTTAAAGCTCAGGAGGCGAGGATATAGAGCCCAGAAATGCAGAAATGCTCTGAAGAATGAAGATGAACAAAGTAGTGACTGTTCGAAATAAATGGGACATATTTATGTGATAGATAAAACGGCGGCCCTTTTTCAAAATTTTTGAGTAATGTGAAACGACTGGCATGGTACGAGTCAGCTATCGGTGTGTGACACGTGTCCAGTTAGGGACGTGGTGGCAGGTTTTTTTGAAGCGTCAGGATGTGCGATTGACGCAAGATCAGGAAGCCGAAACAGACTCCAGTTTGGCTGAAATCATTAGCTCGACCAGAAGTTCATGATCCCAGACATGCTTTGCAGATGGAATTAAGGGGCAATTGAAAGGGTAATTTATAAAGAGAAATTGGGCGAACTACGATCCTTTAATCTCTGTTTTGGACCGGACTAAGGGTCGGGGTATGGGCTTCGAGCAGCTCGGTCCCATGTTGTCTGGGTACCGAACTGGGCAGAGGGGTTTGACCGAGCTACCTAAAAACTAGGCCTGGTGGCTGGACGAGGTATTTGTGAGAAGGAAGGCCGAGCTAGGTGTAGCTTGGTCAAGTGCTATCTACATCATTGCTTAGTTGAGAGCACGACCGAAATAAGCTAGCTCGGTTAAATCGCACCAACTTAGACAAAGGAGAAAACTATCTTATTTGGTTGGTAATAAGTAGAGTGTTATCAGGATAGACACTCTTCACTGAGAGTGTGATTCCTAGGAGGACTCTTATAAGGATAGTTGAAATCCTACTAGAATTGTGTCAGGCAGAATCTATAAAAACTCATAGCAAGACCTATGTACAGGTATCACAATTTTTACTCTAAAAAACACAGTTTTTTGTCTATTGTCTATTTGCTGACTTAGGCATCGGAGAGGTATCCGGCACACACCTACCGGCTAGCTCACGTTTGTGTTTTCAGGAAGTAAAGCGTCGATGTTTGGAGGAGTGCAAACTTGATCAATAGGATTATACGAGAAGATTATTTCGTGCTCGTACACCACTCAATAGCTTTACAATTGGAATAATCTTTCTCCTATTAAATTTTCTAGACACGATAATGATGGCTTCATGAGACATTCTTGATGGAATAAAAAAATTAGAGAGGCTTAAGACAGGGACACCCCTCTATCCTTATCTCTTTGTGTTTTGAATGGAGAGGCTTTCCAATATGATCAATACTAAGGTAGAAAAGGGCATCTGGAAGGGTATCAAAGCAGGCCACTCTAGTACACATATATCATACCTGTTCTTTGTTGATGACATCATCTTATTTACTAATGCTGATTAACATCACTGCCATGTTATCATGGAAGTGTTATCTGAATTTTGTATTGTATCTGGTCAGAAGGTTAATTACTCAAAGTCAAAACTTTTTGTCTCACCTAATTTACCCCATCGTAGGGCCCTATCCCTCAGTTTCCAAAGTGGCATTCCTTTAACCCAAGACCTTGGAAAATATCTGGGCTCCCCTATGATTCATGGCAGAGTTAATAAGAGTATGTTTAGAGGTACCATGGAGAAGCTGAAAAATAGAATTTCAGGTTAAAAGGCTAAAATCCTCTCTCTTGTTGGCTAAACTACCTTGACACAATCTATAACTTGTGTCATACCTAGCTATGTCATGCAGACAATGGAATTCCCTAGAAGCCTTTGTGATGATATTGATAAACTCAATAGAAATTTCCTTTGGGGCGAGACTGATAACACTAGGAAGGTTCACTTGGTTAATTGGGATATTGTTTGTCGAAGTAAAACTGATAAAGGGTCAGGGATTAGGAAAGCTAGAGACCAAAATGCAGCCTTTTTAACCAAACTAGGGTGGAAAATGTTAAGTGATAAAGACAAACTTTGGTGTCAAGTGCTCCAATCCAAGTATCTGGGGAATAAAAGCATCTTTAACTGGCTTTCTAAAAGAAGATCACCTCATATTTGGAAAAGTATCTGCAAGAACAGAGACACCCTAAGGAAAGGTGTCAAGTGGAATGTTGGAAATGGTGAGAACATATCTCTGTGGAATGATTGGTGGTGTGAGGAACAACCACTATCGTTGGCTGATGGCCCCAATCAGGGTAATGACCACTTGACAGTTAGTGCAGTCTTTGATGATGAGGGCAACTGGGATACTGATGGCCTGAATAACCTGGTCAGTCCCCAAGTTATACAAGAGATTCTCAAAATTCATAGACCTAGATTTGTAATCTTCATTGATATCCTTTTTTGGGTTGATCAACATGTGGTAATTACACCACGACTTCTACTTACAAGATCATCTCCAATCAGACCACTGATGGAAAAGATTGGACTTGGCTCTAGAAAATCAAAGTCCCTCAAAAGCTGAAGAGTTTTATTTGGCTAGTTCTTAAGGGGATACTTCTTACTAAACACATGAGATTGGTGAGAAATATGGCAGCTTCTGATATATGTCCTAGGTGTGGTTCAAATAATGAAGATATGGACCATTTACTCAGAAAATGCAACTTCTCTAGAGTTGTTTGGTTTGAAATTCAAGACACCAACTGGTGGGAGGAGGGTTGCTACCAGCCATCCCTTAAATGGGTTACAACAAATTTGAAAAATAAAAGTCTGTTTTTTGGTCAAACATGGCATGTTATTTTTATATCTGCACTCTGGCAGATCTGGAAAGATAGGAACAAACTTGTTTTTGAAAATCAACTCTCTCTCATTCAAGTTAGTCTCAAGAGCATAAGAAACTATGCTTATGAGATTAATGAGGCATACCAGTCAGCCCTTCACCCAAATCAATCTCAACCTTCACTAATTAAATGGAATTCTCCTCCTATAGGTAGACTAAAACTCAATGTTGATGGTTGCTCGAAAGGGAATCCCGGTCAAGCTGGATATGGTGGCCTGTTGCGGGATGAATATGGCATATGGATTTGGGGATTCTATGAAAAATTAGGTCACTGTTCCAGTCTGGAGGTAGAATTATAGGCTATTTACAAGAGCCTCACTATTCTCTTTCACAAGGCACCAAGGAGGTTGCAATTGAGTCAGACTCCGAACTCGCAATCAACAAAATTCAAGATGGGCCATGCCATAATTCACCCTATCGAGCTCTCGTTGAAGATGCAAAATTCCTCTTACAAAGGTGTAATTGGTCACTGAGATACACACTTAGAGAGGACAACAAATGTGTAGATCAACTTGCCAATAGAGGAGTTACACAGAATGAGCATGTTGTGGTGCTTGATGACCCTCCTGAGGAATTGAAAGCCCTACTTATAGATGATATCATTGGTGTTAGTGAGCTGAGAGCTTAGTCTCTCTGTGTTTTGTAATAGCTTATCTTTATCTTTGTTTTTCTGAACTTCCAATGAATCAATAAGTAAAGGGCCCTGCTGGAGACCCCCAGCAGGGGAGACCCCCAGCAACCCCCCACCTCCACGTGGGGGGCTGGTAATGGCTGAAATCAAAAAAAAAAAAAAAAAACAAAAAAAAAAAAAAAAAAAAAAAAAAAACAAACAGTTTTTGGGCCAATAGGAAGAGACCCCAGTACCCCCACTGGGGGTCTCATGCATTTTCCATAAGTAAATAAGCTATGTAAAATAGTGTAACTCAATATATATATATATATATATTAAATAATGCTCAGTATATTATTTTACCAATAAAGGTACTAGCTAGGTAATAATAAATAGGAATGGGCTTGATTTTTTTTTTGTTTTTTTATGGGTAAAAAATATAAGAGGTGATATGATTAAGGGAACTTTTTTGATAAATCCACTTTCTAAGATCTTTATTCCATCCAACCCATATTCTTTTTGACTATTCCATTAGGTTCTATTTGAGATAAGAAAACTAAAATACCCGTTTCATCTACTTATGTTCCATTTAGTTCACATTATTTTCTTATGTTGCAATAAGTCCTATGGGTGACATAATTACGAAAATACCCCTAATGTGAATGTTCACACCGTCAATGTGAATGTTCATATCATCAATGTGTAGAGGCCCCGCCCATGTCGATCCTCGTTGGTGCCCGGAAAAGTTCGAGTCGGGCCGGGTGGGCCCGGTCCGTTGACAATGTTAATATTCATATTGACATGTTAACATTCACATTAATAGGAGTGTAAAATTGGCCCGCGTCCCGTGGAGGCGCGAAACTCGCCCACGGCCCATGGGCGGGCCCGGGGCGTCCCGTTGAGAATGTGAATATTCACATTGACATGTTAACATTCACATTGATAAGAGTATAAAATTGGCCCACGGCCCATGGGCAGCCAAAAGCCCGCCCGCGGCCCCGGGCGAACTCGGCCCGGCCCGTTGACAATGTGAACATTCACATTGATAGGAGTTTAAAATTAGTCCGCGCCTCGTGGCTGCCCGAAACTCGCCCACGGCCCGTGGGCGGCCCGTAGCGTGCCCGGCCTGTTGACAATGTGAATATTCACATTGACATGTTAACATTCACATTGATAAGAGTATAAAATTGGCCCACGGCCCATGGGCAGCCAAAAGCCCGCCCGCGGCCCCGGGCGAACTCGGCCCGGCCCGTTGACAATGTGAACATTCACATTGATAGGAGTTTAAAATTAGTCCTCAACACACAACACAAGAACAACAATTTAATCTGTTTTGCAACAACAATCATCAACAGTTTAATCTGTTTTCAACAACAATCATCATCAACAACTCTAAAAAAAAAAAAAATCAGAAATTGAAGAGGAGAACGCAGATCTGAAATTGCAGAGTAGAGGGCTGAAAACAGATCTGCAAAAAAAAATAATAATAAAACAAAATCACTTCATCATTCCATAAACTCAGATATGTAAATTTAGAGAGGAAAAAGAGAAAAAAAAGGTTGAAACAGATATATATATACATATATATACACTCAAATATATATATACATATACATATATGTATGTATGTCAACCCTAGATCGAAATCCCTAGATCGATTAGTTAACACGAGAAAGAGAGAGAGATAACCTTGAAATCCCTGGATTGAAATCCCTAGATCGATTAGCGGCAGTGAGGGAGGCTCGACGGTGAGAGATGAGCGGCGGTGAAGGAGGATCAGCAGTGGTGAGGGATGAGCGGTGGCTGTCGTTGTATGAGAGTGAGAGTGAGAGTGAGGGACGAGCAGTGGCCGTCGTTGTGTGAAAGTGAGAGAGAGAGAGAGAGAGAGAGAGAGAGAGCAGCGTTGTGTTGTGTGAGAGTGAAAGAGAGGGAGCAGTGTATATCAACCAAACCCTACACACACATATATATATATAGGAGGACATAAGAGTAATCTTACCTCGGGGCTAAACGGGACGGGGGTCTGGGGCGGGGGCGGGCTGGGTCCGGTGTTGGGACATGTATCCCCGTCCCCAGCCCGAACATCATCGGGAATTTTTTTTTGAATACCATCCCCGGCCCGTGGGGGATATTTTTTGGGAAATAACCGTTCAATTCGGGGTCAGGGGGTCGGGTCACCTCGGGCCGGGTTCAGATTGCCATCCTTAGCGGCCCGGGGCGGGCCCGGCCCGGCTTGTTGATAATGTGAATATTCACATTGACATGTTAACATTCACATTGATAAGAGTATAAAATTGGCCCGGCCCGTTGACAATGTGAGTATTCACATTGACGTGTTAACATTCACATTAATAGAAGTGTAAAATTGGCCCGCGTCCTGTGGCAGCGCGAAACCCGCCCACGGCCCATGGGCGGCCCGGGGTGGGCAGTTGGCAATGTGAATATTTACATTGACATGTTAACATTCACATTGATAAGAGTATAAAATCGGCCCACAGCCCATGGACAGCCAAAAGCCCGCCTGCGGCCCGGGGCGAGCTCGGCCCGGCCCGTTGACAATGTGAATATTCACATTGACATGTTAACATTCACATTGATAGGAGTTTAAAATTAGTCCGCGCCTCGTGGCTAGTCGAAACCGCCCACGACCCGTGGGCGGCCCGGGGCGGGCCTGGCCAGACCTGTTGACAATGTGAATATTCACATTGACATGTTAACATTCACATTGATAAGAGTGTAAAATTGGCCCACGCCCCGTGGGCAGCCCATGGCCCGACCGCAGCTCGAGGCGGGCTTGGCCTAACCCGTGACAATGTGAATATTCACATTGACATGTTAACATTAACATTGATAGGAGTGTAAAATTTGCCCGCTACCCGAAGCTTGCCCGCGGCCTGAGGTAGGCCTAGCCTAGTCCGGCCCGTTGACAATGTGAATATTCACATTGACATGTTAACATGCACATTGATAGGAATATAGAATTGACCTGTGGCCCGTGGGCTGCCCGAAGCTCGCCCACGGCCCGGGGCAGGCTCGTTTGGGTTCGGGCTCGAGCATGTCCGAGACCCTAGGCTAGGGCCTAGGCCATCACTTTGAAGCCCGGCCCGGCTCATCAGCCCGCTTAAGGCCCATTAAAGGCTCGGTCCGAGGGCCAGCTCGCTTGAGGTGCAATGTCTTTTTTTGTGAAAAATAATAAAATTTTGGTAGAAAAAATTAAAAAGAATTAAAAAAAAATGGCCAGGCCCGCCCAAGCCCGACCCAAGCTTGAGGCTAGGCTCAGGCCCATCGGCCCGACCCGAGGCTTGACCCACCAGCTCGGGCCCAGACCCAAACGAGCCTGCCCTGGGCCGTGGTCAGGCTTCGGGCAGCCCATGTGCCGCGGGCCAATTCTACATTCCTATCAATGTGCATGTTAACATGTCAATCTGAATATTCACATTGTCAACGGGCTAGGGCGAGCCTACCCCGGGCCGCGGGCAAGCTTTGGGCATCGGGCAAATTTTACACACCTATCAATGTTAATGTTAACATGTCAATGTGAATATTTACAATGTCACGGGTCGGGCCAAGCCCGCCTCGGGCTATAGTCGGGCTTCGGGCCGTCCACGGGCTGCGGGCCAATTTTACACTCTTATCAATGTGAATGTTAACATGTCAATGTGAATATTCACATTGTCAACGGGCCGGGTCAGGCCCGTCTTAGGCCGCTGGCCAATTTTATATTCTTATCAATGTGAATGTTAACATGTCAATGTGAATATTCACATTGTTAACAGGCCGGCCCCGGGCCGTCTACGAGCCGTGGGCGGGTTTCGGGCAGCCACAGGGCGCAGACTAATTTTACACTCTTATCAATGTGAATGTTAACATGTCAATGTGAATATTCACATTGTCAACGAGCCGGGCCGGGCTTGCCCCGGGCCGCGGGCGAGTTTTTGGCTGCCCATGGGCCGCGGGCCAATTTTATACTCTTATCAATGTGAATGTTAACATGTCAATGTGAATATTCACAGTGTCAACGGGCCGGGTCGGGCCTGTCCCGAGCCGCGGGCGGGTTTCGCGCGCGCCACGGGACGCGGGTCAGTTTTACACTCCTATTGATATGAATGTTAACATGTCAATGTAAATATTCACATTGTCAACGGACCGGGACCGCCCCGGCTTGCGGGCGGATTTCGGGCCGCTCACGGGCCAATTTTACATTCCTACTAATGTGAATTTTAAAATATGAATGTTCACATTATAAAATTGCTAACCGTTCAAAAAATATTTATAAGGGTATCAAAATTAAATATAAGGGTATAAGTGTCCAAGAAAATAGTATAAATCAAGAAAAAAGACTTTATGGAATAAAATTATACATACATGAGACTAAATGGGTTAAAAAATTCTTTCATAGACTTTTTGGGTTAAAACACTTCTAAATGGGATTTATCAATAATTTTCCCTATGATTAAGCATTTTAGCTAGCTTTCCAAATCATTCATATTTGGGACGATTTATTTT
Source organism: Camellia sinensis (assembly GCF_004153795.1). Taxonomy (NCBI): domain Eukaryota; kingdom Viridiplantae; phylum Streptophyta; class Magnoliopsida; order Ericales; family Theaceae; genus Camellia; species Camellia sinensis. The sequence goes on from NW_021025241.1 coordinate 275,688, forward strand.
GATCAATTATTATAATAAAAAAAATTGGATGAATTATAAATATATATTTTAAAATGGGTGAATTACACTAATGGTCCCTATAGTTTAGGACTCGTATTACTTTGGTTCCTGACTTTTCAATTGTGACACATTTAATCCTGAATTTTGAATCTTGTTTCAAATAAGGATAATTGAAAATATCATGGCTGAATTTCAAGGACAGAGTCGTCAATTTGATAAAATATAAACTAATTTGATAAAAATAAATGCTAATTTTTTTTTTAATTTTTAAAAATTATTTTTACCCACCAAAGATAAAATTATGTAAAATTGATAAGTCTTTTATATTTTTATTATTTTTTTTACCAAATTAATTTTTAGCATATATTTGGATGATGATCATATAATGAGTGTTTCTTTTTATTTTCATTAAACTAGTTTATATTTTTTCAAAAGTCAAATATGGCGACAAATTTGATATCATTATTATTAAACCAATCCAATAAATAAAAAAAAAATCCAAAATTAAAAATATTTCATATATTAAATATATTAATTACACATTAAAAGCCTAATAATCGTTCTTTATATGATAATCATCAAAAAAAAATATTTGTTAACAACAAATACAATCATCTATTACATGATAACTAACGAAAAACATCAACAAAAACAATCACCCATTACATGATCATCATCCAAACACATAATAAAAATTAATTTGGTAAGAAAAAATAAATGTGTAAAAGATGGGTAAATTACAAATACACCCTCTGAGGTTAATTTAAAGTACAGATTGCCCCTATGGTTTGAAAAATTACAAATACCCCCTGTTAGAATTTTTTATTTAAAATAATTAACTAAAAAAATAATATTCGTATTTGTTCTCTTATACAATAATAAAATTACCTAAATTATTAATTGAAACATATTTCTAACATCATTAAAAACAGTTAATTGACTTGATGATTTATTAATGAAAGGGGCGATTTGTTATGAAATTAGAAACCTCAGGGGGTGGAATGTAATTTCAAGAACCACATGGGGCGATTCGTATTTTAATCAAATCTCAGGAGGTGTATTTGTAATTTATCCTTTTGATATTTATTTTTATCAAATTAGTTTATATTTTATCAAATTAACAATTTTGTCCTTGAATTTGAGTAATGATATCTTCAATTATCTTTCTTTGGAACAAGATTCAAAATTCAGGGACAAATGTATCACAATTAAAAAGTCAAGGATCAAAGTGACACGAGTCCTAAACTATACTTACTGCTAGTGTAATTTGTCGTTTGAAAATTTACTTAGGATTCGTTTGGAATGTGGGTTGACTTTTTGGCTATTTTAGCCTGGATTTTTTTTGACTTTTGTGAGAGCATAAATGAAGTGATTATGGTTTGAATGTGATGTTTTGTTTTATTAGGATAAAAAGTTTATTTTGTATTTTTGTGACTAAAATAGCTAAAAAGCTAAAAAGTTTGGCATGTCAAACGAAGGCTTAAAATATAATTTGATTCTTGTACTTTTGAAAATTGCATCTAACATTTTAAATTTTCTAATTTCATAATGGCCTTGTTTGGGATGTTGACTATTTTAGTTGGTTATTTTAATTTTTGACTATTTTAATAGGTTAAAAATTATGTTTGAGAAGATGATTGATTTTTTTTGTAGTTGGATGCGATATTTGTGAGAGAAAAAATAAAATAATTATAAATTTAATGTAACATTTTATCTTATTAACTATTTTAATCTATTTTATATTTTTATAAATTTTAACCTAAAAAGTCAATTAATAGCCTATCTCAAGCAAGGCCAATAAATGATCTCTTTTAGGATAAACTAGACCTTGTCTCCTTTCTGTTTAATTACTTTCTCACACTAACCTTTAAAATTTATTTTTTCTCACTTTAATTCTTTATATTTCAAATTTTTTTTTCTTCACTTTACTCTTGAAACTAATTTCTATTGAAAATTAGGCAGAAAATAACATATTAACAGTCACGTGATATAAATATTTTATTATATATAACTCATACGGTTAATATAAACTTAAATTTTAATATAATAATGTATTTTTTATGTAATGTGATAGTTATTGTAATATTTTCTATCTAATTTTGAACAAAAGTTAATTTTAGAAATAAAATGAAAAAAATTTGAAACATAGTGTCAAAATAAGAAAAAAGTAAATTTTAAAGGCGAAAGTGAAAAACTGACTCAACATAAAGACAGTAAATTATAATTTAACCGTCTCGTTTATTAATAAATAATCAAATTAATTAACATTTTTAACAATATCAAAAATTTATTTTATTAATAATTTATATAATTTTATTATTATATAAAAGGGTGATTATAAATTTTATTTTTTTGATCAATTTTGTTAAATAAATTTTTTTGACAATGAGTTATATATAATTTTTCAAATAACAGAAAGTAATTCATATTTTAAAAAAATTTCAAAAAATATACTATTTATAATTTGTCAAAAAAATTATATTGATCTAATAATTCTGACCTATTATTACCAGGTTTGTCATTAAAAAAGATAGAGAAATTATTTTTAAAATAAATAATCTATCATCTAGTGTTTTTTAAACAAATGCCATCAAAATTTATGAATTTCACAATTTACACACATAACCAAACAAAATAAACAATTCAAAATTATCAAAATAAACCCTCCATATAATGAACAGTCTTTTTGATCAATCATCCCTTTCCTACTAAAAAAGCTTCTCTCTGCCCTCTGCTCCTCCTCTGTTACACTCCACTACTCCCCCACTCCATTTTCAGTACCAATCTGCTCTCTCTCTCTCTCTCCCCTTTTTAAATTTCAAACCCTCTTTATCTTTATAAAGACCACCAAACTTTCACCATCCCTGTACCCTGGCTCTCCCAACCATGGAAGCTTTCAGCTTGCTCAAGTATTGGCGAGGCGGTGGCGCCACCTCCAACGCCGCCGCTACAACCATTGTCACAGCTGTGACCCACCACGGACCAGACACCGACGACGACGATGGACCCTTCTTTGACTTGGAGCTCACTGTACCTCCCGACGAAGACGAGCAAGCGAAGCTCGAAGATGTCGATGAGGATGAAGATGAAGATGAAGATGAAGATGAAGATGAAGAGGATGATGGGTTCAAGTCTGATGCAACAACGGACGGTGAGGATGATGATGATGATGAGAGGGAGTTCAATCTCTCTCCCTCTGACGATTTGTTCTTCAATGGACGACTCGTTCCGATCGCCGAATCAAAGACGAAATTGCAATCGTCTCTGTTGAAATCATCGGCTACGAAGTTTCGAGTCATGATGTTGAAATTGAAGAAATCCAAGGCAAATGTGGGAGTGAAAAAAGAGGAAACATCTGAGAAACAGAAACAGAAACAGAGCAAGTTTTTGACGGTGAAATTGAAGGTTGAAGAAGTACCGATTGTGTCTCTGTTCACCAGAGATAACAGTTCTCGATCTTCCTCTGGTACCCAGAAGCAACAGAGCTCAGATGAATCGGCTTTCGAAGATAAGAAATTCTCCAAGTACTTGAAGAAGGTCAAGCCTCTCTACGTTCGAGTCTCGAAGCGATACGGAGAAAAACAGAGGTTTTCAGGGCAATTAAGCTTATCTCCGGCAAAGTCTACGGTGGCGAAGAGAGAGTCAGAACAGGCGGAGGCGATGGAACAACCACCGCCGGCGGCGGCGAGAAATGGGAAGAGTCAGAAACAGGGGAGTTTGCCGGCGGGGCTGCGAGTGGTGTGTAAGCATTTGGGGAAGAGTCGATCAGCGTCGGCGGCGCCGTGTTCTGGGTCGATTCAGGCGAAAAGGAATGACGACTCGTTTTTGCAGCAACAAGATGGGATTCAAAGCGCCATTCTACACTGCAAGAGATCGTTCAATGAACAAAAATCCAAAGGTAATAACGAATCCAACTTGAGAGAATCCATTCCCTAACATCACATCACATCAATTCGAGTTCTTGATTTTGAAGATTCAAAGCAATTAAAAACTTGTTAGTTAATTTTAATTTTAATTTTTTTTTTTGGGTTGATCAGATTCGGATTTGTCTGTTCTGTTTCGGTCAGTGAGCGATACGACGCACGAGAAATCCATGAACATGTCGATGAAGTGTTCGATGAAATGCTCAGAAGAGCTTAAAGAGACTGGCATTTGAGAGAGGGAAGAGCGAAAAAGCGGGAAAAAGTGGTTCAAAGAGATGGTAAAAGAAAGGCAGCAGACAATGGAATCAGCTTTCCGTTTTTCTTTTGAAATTGGTTTTGACGAGAAAAGTAACCAAACAGTGCCAATCAGCAAGAAAATGAATTTCTCACTTTTGACCCTTTTCTCTGTAAATCTTTCAGCGGAGATTTCAATGGAAATATATATATATATATGTTAGATATAGATATAGTTGTAGTCAGGGACTCAGGTGGTGATGAAGACCTGTCACTGACAGGAGTAGATGGAACCTCACTAGTTAGTATTTATTTGTCTGTATAAAGCTTTTTTTTTTTTTTTCTAACCTTTTATGTGAAAATGGAAGAAGATGCAGATCTTTTTTTTGTATCTACATTTTGTGTTGTGATTGTTAGTTTAGGCTAAGTTTGGAAACTTGTAAAAAGGTTAAAAAGTCAAAAAAATTACTCAAAAAGTTAAAAAGTTAATACTATTCACTAAAAGTTAATAATTACAGCTGCATAATTCTCAATTCGAATTTTTTCCTATAAATTAATTTTTATAATTTTTTATTACATATTTTTTCATAAATAGTCAAAAAATTAACATAAATATTCATATTTTCAATCTCAATTTTTTAGTTTAAAAAGATAAAAAATGCGCTTATTTAAGACACCTCAAATAACCCCTTAAAAAAAATTACATGAGTAACAACCCTATGTTTATAATTATAGTTTTAAGTTCATTATGTCTCCGTTTGGGAAGTGGGTTGACTTTTTGATTTTTTTGACTATTTTAGTTTGGGTTTAAAAGTTTGGTTTGGGAAAGACTTTTTGGCCTTTTGGTTTTTTTGAGTTTTTTTGTGAGAGAAGAATGTAATGATTATGGATTGGATGTGATATTTTGTTTGTTATGATTACAATAGCCTATTTTATTTTTTGTGACTAAAATAGCTAAAAAAACCTACAAACTCACTTACCAAACACAGGCTATGTCATAATTTACCAAATTGAGTTGTAATAAAAGAGGTGTACATTATGCACGCTTTTAGAATGTGCCCCCATAAGGCTCGGCATCGAATTAGGCCAAGAAAAGTGGTGTACGGTTTAGGCCTCCGGTCATTTTTTGGTTCACTCGGTGCACAGGTCGAAACCCTTAAATCCAAATTTTGCTTGATAGGCTTGTGATTAAGTTGACTGGGTGAGATTAAGCCTATACTTTGTTTTTTATTTTTTCATTTTTTTTCCTCATATTTTTGTTAGCTAGTTCCATATTACGTGCTGACTCATTACGGATGTGAGTTCTATATCAAATATGTTACAAGTGTATTAGTTTGTGAGTAACAAGACAGATAGAATACATTCGTATAACATCTTTTGAGTTGGTTTTTGGACATAATTCATAAGGTACGTAGTATTATTTGTGAAGAGCTGTGCCTTATATCCCCAGTGAGGTGGCGTACCTCCACTGGTTGCCAACCGAGAAAAAAAAAAAAAAAAATAATAATAATAATAATAATTTTTTTCCGCCTAATCATGGACCTCCACCTCACTGGGATCGACGCCCAATGGAGGTATAAATCATTTTTCATTTGTGAAATCGATTTCTCAAAAGGTTGACAAATGTTCAGTCTCTGACATACAGGTTAGATCTATCAATTGATTCTCCTTTACCAACCGGTCAAACAAATAGGTGAGCATGACTTCAAACTCCAAGCCAAGTCTCATTAGACTAGCTAAACCCGTCCGAGATGCAGACTTTAGGTTGAGTAAAAACCCCATACGAGCAGAGGCAGGCATAGGCCAAAGCTAAGGGATTTTAAGCCAATTGATGTCCCTTAGCCTATGTTTGGGAAGTTAGGTTTGAGGATTTTTGGTTAAAATAATCACAAAAAATAAATTAGATTTTTTAATTTAATAAAATAAAATATCATATTCAATCTATAATCATTACATTTTTTTTCTTACAAAAAAGTCAAAAGTCTTTTTCAAATCAGGTTTTTAAGGCCCAAGTTAAAATAATCAAAAAAATTAAAAAGTCAAAAAGTCAACTCATTTCTCAAATGAAACCTGAGTTGCCCATTATGATTGAGAAATGGGCGAGTTTAGCAAATTGGCTTCTTTTGGGAAGAGGTTAAAAAATCAATTTTTTTTCTTTTTAATTTTTTTTTTGAGTTATATTATGTCTTTATTTTTTTACACATTTTTTTAAAATCAATCAAAAAAATTAAAAAATTAAATTTTAACCTACTTCCTAGTATCCAAGGTTTTGGTTAGTAGAAATTCTTGATGTAAAAAAAATGAAATAAAGTAAAATCAAATTACGAGCTCAATTTTCATTTTTATTTTCATTTTCATTTTCATTTTTTTTATAATGTATTTTAAAAATAAAATTTAAAATTGACAGTATGTTATAAAAATTATGACTGATAATGATTCAAGTCTTTAAAGGAATAAGAGAAGGAAAATAATATAGAAGTTTACTTTTTAGATCTAATTTTTAGACTTATGTGTTAAGAAAATAATTAGTTAATAATTAGAGAATATTTAATACTCAATCAATTATCCTTTTGACATACCACTTGATCTTGAAATTGAGTATAATTTTTGAGTTTCAATAGTAATGCTCATATATATGAGAAATAAGTTAAAAACTCACATATTGACTATAATATAATAATATCATAAAATTTGCATATATGAATGGAGAATGTAAATCATTGATGTCTCATTTTGGATTCAATTTTTGTTTAATCATCGTCATTATTTCTTTGAATTTTTTTAAATCAAAATGTAGGTAAATTTTCTGTATTCTACTAATGACAATTTTAAAAGTTACATATTTTTAATACTTAGTAAACACTGTTTTTAGAATTTTTAATTTGTAATAAGAACAAAAAGACACAGAAGATTGAACAGTAGAAAGTAAAGGAAACAGTATAAAATTGTTCATTGTTTTCTCTTTTTCCCTCAAATCAAGAGAGTGTGAAGTTAGGATCGAGAACATTTGCAAAAGATACTCTCTCTCTCTCTCTCCCTCTCTCTCTCTATGTGGCATAATCATATTGGGAATGACGAATTCGTTGATGGCCTGTTTGATAAAGTTTATTTTTAATTTATTTCAGTTTTTAATTTAATTGAAATTATTTTGATGCGTTTGGTTCAGCTTAATAATACAGTTTATAATTTTTTGTAAGTCAAAAATCAACTTATTTTTTGAGTGGGGGAGGAGAAGCTTAATTTATAAGTCACAAATCAACTTATGTTTATAGCTATAAGCTATAAGCTGTTAGGTTATAAGTTATAATCACTTTTCCACAACTCTACCAAACGGGGTCGATATTGATGCTCCACAATTAACCAAAGCATATCAATTTGTCTCCTTGTGGGGAAATTATTCAATACTCCCGGAGCACCACGTGTCCATACTCCAAACCAATTATCAATTAGTTAGCCCCATGTTGTCCCCCTATTTCCAACATAAATCGTGGGCCCTTGTGTCTCTTCACCAATCAAAACCTTATGAAGCACCACTTGTCCATACTCCGGGAGTACTGAATAATCACCCCTCCTTGTGGCAAGGTTGTTGAGGCTGAAAATCAGTAATTTCGTTCTATATATCACTACAGTTTGTTTATATCATTTCACTATTTATCAATAATCAAATCAAAGGATGTATAAAGGGAAATGCTAGGTTTCATGAAGAATTTTTATGAAAACTGTCATGAAAATCATCTGCACCGTTAAATCAGGTATGTGTCTCATGATCCAACGGTGCAGATGATTTTCATGACAGTTTTCATAAAACGTAGCAGGACCCATGTATAAAAACAAGCTTACTAGGATGGGTTAGATTAGAACGGAAAGTCCACATAGCAAAGTAAGAGGGTCTAGTCAAAAGGTGTCCCAACTAAATTCATCGAGATAACAAGAACAACACATCCGATCAAAGGACATCAGGGATTATATAGGATGAAGGTGATGAGATAAGCGAGATAAAGCTAGTTATTTTGCCAATTGATTGATGTTTTGTAGTGAGTGGCATCGCAAAGGCCTGTTAATGTCAGAATAAGGGCTAAACTATGTCTTAAAAAATATTACATAAGAAAATCATGCTAACATGACAACTGACTATAAAAAGGGAGAAAGAAGAGAAAAGAGGCATGAACAAAAGCCAACAACATTATTGAATTCTTATTCTACATTTGTACAGAATAATATATTTCACTAACTTGAACGCCAGAGCCCTTTCAGACAAAGAAACATTCAATCGGTTTGTTCTCACCGATTGTACTATTTTACAGGAATATATATAGGTATATATATGAAAGCTCGCTCGCAAAAGGGTATCCAACTCAGTGTGAGGAATTTATCCCAGCACAAACCCTAACACGATAAAACCCTAGAACGACATGTGTTGCATGCAAATTTGATCCTGAATTGCCTGGCTTGTGATGTTAAATGTCATGCTGCAATTCACCTTCACCACAACATTTTTCTTGATAATCTTCAGTATCTTCACTCCTCCACTTATGCTGGTGTAGCTTCTCATACCCAATGCTCCATAACTCAAATCACTCGTCAATCTCCTAACACCTAATATTTTCTCTGTCATGACATCAATGGTCATATTCGTTCGAACTGTCTTGCCTGCCTCAGCCACGCCTGCCGGATTTCTTCCATTTCCCACCACCACACCGCCGTAGTAAAGAGTAGTGGTGGTGTTTCCAAATTTGAAGGCGACCACGTTCGGGTTTTCAATCGAAACATCAGCTACGACAGTCAAGTTTGTGTCAAGACGAATAGTGTTCTTGCTGGCACGATCTAGGCCGTTTATTTTCCCGGAGTTGATATTCAACACGGGTTCTTTGACACGAAACACGGTGAAAATGAGCATCAAGATGGTAAAGGCTAGGATTAAAATTAAGGCGGAGATGTAGCCACAACACTTGAGGTATTTTGGGTTGTGGTGGTGTTTCTTTAGGTCTATGGAAATGGCATGATCGTGCTCGCCGTTGATCTGGTAGGAACGGGTGGTAGTGGTAGACAGAGGCTTGGTCTGCTCCTCCTTCTCCGCCATGGGTGAGTGGCGGCGGTGATGATGGTGGTGGTTAGTGGTAATATATATAGAGAGCTTGTTTGTGAGGTTTCTTGCAAGTTAGTCTAAAATATCTATCAATTGTGGAGTCCATTGCACGGCTTTGACTAAGTGTGGCTCAGGACTTTGTTTGAGAACCTTCCTGTGCATTTGCGATCTTAATATATATATGGTAGTGTTAGTCGAGGTGCGTGCAAATTAGTCCGGACATTCTGAGTTATCAAAAAAATATATATATATAGAATATATTTTTAAATATATAATATTGATTTTCTAAATATATTTGTATTATCATAATTAGATTTTTTATAAGATACTCTTTCTAATTTTTATTTATAGAATACTCTTTCTCAACTTATATATATAGACCTTCTATTATATATGAATAATTAATTGAATACAATACATATTATTTTTTACTCTCTCTGTACTATTGTAACATGCCAAAAGAATAATGTTGATTCATGAAGTTCAGTTTTTAATTTCCATGTCCACGTCGTTGAGTAGGCAGAACTCTTTTTAGTTTATCAAAACTCTTTATTTGATTTGATTCTTTTTTATTGTGGTTAATTAAACATGTTTGGATTCAGATTTAACATTTGACGTGTCAAAATTTCATCTGATGAGTTTCAAGGACTACTCAAATTACTATTTAAATTTAAAATTCAAACACAATTTTTGTGAAAAACTAATAACAATGAGAAATCTGAAAATTGTACACTCATTTTGATTTGGGGAACCTCTACTGGCCAATCAACCACGAAGGCTTGTAAGTTGTTTGCAAGGTGTTATCTGACACAAGAAATGCTAAATGCACGGAAATTTCAATCACACGATATATATATTTTATGTGCACGTTTTGTATTTTATTTCAAACTCAAAAGAAATTATCAGCCATCAATCAAATCTAGGGTCTATTACAATTTTAATTACAAGGCAGGGTATTCAAATCTGTAGATTTTGCTTCACTGTCATATAATCTGTACGGGGAGCAAATATTTCGGTAAGTTTGTACTCCTTTCTTTCAAGTTTCGTTTCTGTCCGATCGCCTGAAAGCACAACGGCGGTGAGCTACCTGGCGGTGTGTGGCTGGAAAACCTCTCCGACGACCAAGTTAGCACACACCTTGAGATAGGGGGAGAGAGAGGAGAGAGTTTGAGGGTAAGAGTTTCTTACCAAATGTTCGTTTGTGCCCGTATGGGGGGCGCAGACATGCTTATATACCCTCTGTGCCCCAAATCTACTCCGAGTGATCTCTCGACACGCGGCTCTGCTATCCCATCCGTCAACACAAATCTTGCTGAGCATCACCTAATCCCAACTGCCAGCCTACTCTGTTGGGAGCTCGGCAGCCGGTCAACATTATCTCGGCTACCAACGGCCATTCCACACTTAAGCCCAAGCGCTCCATAACCGAGCTACTCCAGGCCATGTTCAATATCGACCGTGCTCGGCTACATTCCGGCAGAGCCGAGCTCGGCTCAGCTCATGCTAGTTGGACGTCGGCGCTCCCACGAAGCTAACTCTCGAACCGTGGAGCACAGTGAGGCAGCGAACAACTCGGGTTAGCCCTCACTTGACCGGTCCTTGTGCCATGAAGCACCGCCTTGTCAGTGCCTAGCCTTGATCGACCAACACTCTCTAGACAGGCCCAAAACTTCCACGGCCCAATGTGTTCAGCCCAAATCTGTCCGGCCGTTACCACGGCCCAATTTTAGATCATAAATCTCCCTCTCAATTGCCCCTTAATTTCGTCCGCAAAAGCGTGACTGAGATTACATATTCCGACCGAGATAACACTTCCTCGGTCCTTAGAATGCGAATCTGCGACCGGGCTAGTTGACTCCTGTCTGCGAAATTTGTCTGGTTCAACTCCTCGGTTGACGTTCTCTTCTTTAAAAATTGCCCGGTTGTCTCCTCAACTCTTCAACCTGTCCTTTCAGTTCTGACGTCGTCATAAATGGGGACACGTGGCAGGCTTCCATTGGACCTCGAGCAGCCAACCCAGCCGTCTGCCAGAATTTGAATTCTTGGCGGTTTCTCCATCTATACATACAAGCCCTTTCTCCCTCATTTCGCTCCTACTGCCTCTCTGCAATCCGACGCTTCAAAGCTCAAGCATCTTCCTTCAAACCTCGTTTGCCATTCTTTGCGTTTGTGTCCGAAGAAGCAGGCCTTCCATTGGTAAGTCCTTCAACCCATGTCATTTTCATTTGATATTTCTTCCTCTTTTGTACCAAATCCGTAGGTTTTAGGGCCTTCCCCACCCACAACCTTCAATGCCCCTTAGTTTCTTTGTTTTTCTTCAAACTGTTCTTCATTTTCCTGAAGAACACTGAGAATCTGGGGCTGACCGGGCTCCATTTGATCCAAGAAATCAGTTTAACCGAGAAAATAAACTGTTTGCTGTAATCTTAGCAAAAACCGGAATGGCCATAGGACTTGGCCGCTCGACCAGGCTAACAACTGGTCCGCTTGGGCGACCGAGCTCCTGGTTAGACCTTACGACCGTGGTGGTTTGGCACAATCCATGACCGAGCTAAAGTCAAGCTCATTTTGCGCGACCGCGCTTCCTCTTATACTTGCCATCCTTTTTCCTGCAGAGTCCAAGGGGACCAAAGACCAATTCTGAGGCTCATAAGGATCGAACTGCCACCCATTCCTAGTCTGTGCCAAACCACCTCGGCCGAGCTAGATTAGTCGGCCACATGGGGAAATTCCACTTCCTGGTGGATACTCCGGCTGCGTTAGCTACGTTCAGGGAGGAGTACGGCATCCCGGCCGACGTCCACCTTGAGCTCGCAGAAGAAGAGACCACGCCTTGGGGCAGATCAGAACAATGCCCCTTCACCGTGCTGTCCATCATCAAAGGAGGCCTCCGTTTCCCGCTCAATCCACTAATCACCGAATTTCTGTGCCGCACCGGGCTAGCACCCACTCAAGTGTCTACCAACACCTACTGGATAGTAAACGGTGTGCACGAATTAAACAACCGGTTAGGCATAAACCTAGGTTTAGCCGAGATACTGCGGCAGTACACCCTTGGGCACACCGGCGACGGCCTTGCCTACTACCTTAAGATTAGGCCGGGCAAAGAAAAAATTGTGACCGGCACACCAAACAAGGACTTGCATGATGATGATTTCTTCTGGGTGTCTGGCAATTACGAAACAGCCGCGGTACCGGGTTGGTTCATAAGCAAGAACTTTGGTTCCACTTGTAAGCTGCTCAAACTTGCTCGGTTAGCTTACTTTCTTCATAGTTCTGTATTTAACCATTTTTCTTGTTTCTTTTGCAGCAATCCAGGCCTTGCAAGCCAACTACCAATACCCCAACGTAGAAGCCATCAGGACCGCGCTTCGCTACCGCGACCGAGATTGCAACGAGTTGCTCGGTTATACTCCAACCTACAGATACTCTGCTCCCCGCCGGAGTAAAGTTACAGAATTTTTCCGTGCTCCAACACCTCCTCCAGATCTAACTTTGCCAGACGTTCCGCTAATCCGGTTGACAGAAGAGCAAGAGATGGCCAAACGAAGCCGAATCAAAAACCTGCTCACCTCAACGTCTGTCGAGATACCGAGCGTCGTCATCTGCTCGCCAGCCGCCGGTCAGTCAAGCGGCGCCGTGGTCGCCCTAGCTTCTCCAGCTGCCGGGTAGTCTAGCCAAGAAACACGCCGGGCTGGCAAAAGAGCTCGCGCGGACCCGTCTGCCGAGATGATTATCGAGCTAACCACCGAGCAACCTACCGTCACAGCTGACCCAACACCAATCTGGCGTCCGCTACTCAAGCACCGGGGTAAAGACATCCCGGCGACAGCTTCGATCAAGGGCGACAAAGAGCACCTGCTCGCCTACGATCTTTCCAAGGCCCTTCTCCTACCGAGCGACGTGATTGGCAGCGACCAAGTCCATGGCCAGGGTAAGCTTCAATCTGCCTTTGAAATTTTCCCAAGTGTTTTCACGGTTTCTTCTCTGATCAAGTTTCCTTTTTGCAGGCCATCCAAAAATAACACTTAGTCATGGAGCGCATCCACCGACTTCGGCAAAAGGCAGCCGACACTGCCAGCCAAGTCCAAGGCCTCCAAACTGAGCTTGGCCGAGCAAAGTCCTCGCTTGAAATCGCCAACACCGACAACAACTGATTGCTCGGCCAACTCGACGAAGCCGAGAAAAAGAGGGCCGAGCTCCAGGCCGAGCTGGACGCGCTCAAGAAGTCCAGGGAGAAGGATTGTGAAGACGCTAATAATGCCGGCTTCAAAGAGGCGGAAGACAACTATAAAAAACAAGTCTTCGCCACCCAGGACATATATTTCAAAGCTGGATAGAAGGCTGCCTGTCAACAGCTCGGTCAAGGTCTTGACACTGATGTGTTTACCTCTCCACCGGCTGTCTTCTTACCGACCTACCTCATTCCATACGCCAATGACGTCTTCAGCGCTCTGCAGGCTGAGGCCGAGGAAGGATTCGAAGAAGCCGAGGCACACGCTGAGGGAGATGACCAAATCGAGCAAGAGCAGCCCAGCCAGACTAGAATCGGTGTCCAGGACCAGACAGCAACGGTCAATCTGGAAGCTGATGAGGAATTCCCAGACCTCTCCTCTTTAGCTTAGTTTTCTTTTTTCTTTGTCTGCAAATGTAACCGGGCTAAGTTCCCTACCTTTTGTATTAAATTTTTATCAATAAAAAGCTTTAATTTCATCTGTTTACACAGTTTTCTCCAACTCTATCTTCAGCAAAACATCTCGATTTGAACCACCTGGCCTGACCGGAATTCACATCACGGTATAAGTAGCAGAATTGAACTTTTTCAACCGGAATAACCATCTCGGTTGGATCAACAAAGTTGAACAAATCACCAAGTCTCTCAACCGGAATAAACCATCTCGATTGAGAATACCTAAGCTGAACAAAACATCAACTTTTTCAACCGAAATAACCATCTCGGTTGGAACAACAAAGTTGAACAAATCACCAACTCTTTTAACCGGAGTGAACCATCTCGGTTAAGAATACTAAGTTGAGTAAAACATAAACTTTGCCAACCACAGTAAACATCTCGGTTGGAAATCCTAAGTTGAACAGGTCATCAACTCTTCCAACCAGAATGAATCATCTCGGTTGGAAATCCTAAGTTGAACAAGTCATCAACTCTTCTAACCGGAGTAAATCATACCGATTGGGAATCTTAAGTTGAACAAGTCATCAACTCTTCCAACCGAAGTGAATCATCTTAGTTGGGAATCCTAAGTTGAGCAAGTCATCAACTCTTCCAACCGAAGTAAATCATCTCGGTTGGGAATCCTAAGTTGAGCAAGTCATCAACTCTTCCAACCGGAGTAAATCATTTCAGTTGGGAAACTCAAAACAGAGCAATAATCAAAATGCCAAAGCAAAGAGGACACTTCTATATATTGACAAAAAGAATTACATTCTAAAGTGTAAGCCAAAAAATTCCTTTGCACAAAAAGAAAGCTAAAGCTAGAAATAATACAGTTTGAGGTTGGCCGCATTCCATGGCCGGGTTATTCCTCTACCATCCAGATCCTCCAAGTGGTATGCCCCCTTGCCCGCCAGACCGGTTATCTTGTAGGGTCCTTCCCAATTTGTCCCTACTTTGCCTTCACCTGGCACCAGGGTATTGCCATAACTTTCCTCAAAACCCAATCACCTACTTTGAATGGTCTGGGGTGCACCGTTTTATTGTACTTCCTTGAGAGCTCCTGTTGGTAGGCGGCCACGTGGATGAGGGCCTTCTCCCGACGCTCGTCCACTAGGTCTAGCTCCAAGGCAATAGCCTCGGTGTTCAGCTCGGGCTCAAAACTCTCGCTTCTGAGGGTGGGCATTTCAACTTCCAAGGGTATGACCGCCTCCATGCCGTAAGCCAAAGCAAATGGAGTTTCCCCGGTAGAACGTCGCGGGGTTGTTCGGTATGCCCAAAGGACGCTAGGTAATTCCTCAGCCCATTTGCCCTTGGCCTTTTCCAGCCGTTTCTTCAACCCATCCACTATGATCTTGTTCGACACCTCGGCTTGGCCATTGGACTGTGGGTAAGCCGAAATAGAGTTGTAGAATTCAATCTTTAAATCTTCCCTTTGCCTTCTCCAGTCGTTTCTTCAACCCATCTAGGATGGTCTTGTTTGATGCCTCGGCCTGACCATTGGACTGCGGGTAAGCCGGAGTAGAGTTGTAGAATTCAATCTTTAGATCTTCACAAAATCCTCTAAATAGGCGACCGTCAAACTGGGTGCCATTATCAGAGATCAAAATCTTGGGGACGCCAAACCGCGTGACCATATTCTGCCAGACAAACCGCTTCACGTCTTTTTCCTTGATTGTTGCCAAGGGCTCAGCTTCAACCCATTTGGTGAAGTAATCTGTGGCTGCGATGAAGAATTTCCGGTTGCCTGGTGCTGTTGGTAGCGGCCCGACTATATCTAGCTCCCACATTGCAAAGGGCCAAGGACTAGTGAGAGGAAGAAGTTCGCTGGCCGGCTGGTGGATCTGATGGGCAAATTTCTGGCACTTTTCACACTTGCGGACATATTTTTGTGCGTCGGCCTGCATGCACGGCCATCAGTAGCCCTGCGAAATAGCCCGATAGGCCAGGGACCTGCCCCCTACATGACTGCCACAGATGCCTTCGTGAATTTCGTACAAGAAGGCCTCCACGCTACTCGGGTACACGCACTTCAGATAAGGACCGGTGAAGGACTTTTTATACAACACTCCAGATGGAGAGAGCCAAAACCGCTCTGACTTCACCCGAACTTTGTGTGCTTCTTTCTTGTCGACTGACAGAGTCCGATCTCTGAGAAACAGGGTTATAGGGCCCATCTAGGAAGGACCTAGCGCGGCGCAGAGTACATCCGTCTGCCCGGCTTCCTCTATGCTTGGCCGTGGAAGGAATTCAATTAACAGGGGGTTAGGAGATGTATAATCAACCATTGAAGCAAGGCCGGCCAGCTCATCAGCTCGGCTGTTTTCTTCTCGGCCAATCTGTTGAACTCTGATTGCTTGAAATTACTTGATGTGTTCCCTGACCAGAGCTTGGTACTTTGCCATTCTGTCATCCTTTGCTTCATAAATCCTATCGACTTGGTTAACCACAAGCTGGGAATCACTGTACACCATTAGCTCGGAAGCCTTCATCTGAAGGGCACTCTTGAGTCCGGCTAAAACTGCTTCGTACTCAGCCTCGTTGTTGGATGCTGGGAAGCCAAGGGTGATAGAATGTTCAATAATTAGGCCATCCGGCAAGATAAGAACGATACCTAGCCCGGCACCGTGACAGTTCGACGCTCCATCAACGAAAAGTTTCCATATCTCCCCCACAAAGAGCTTCCAACATTCTGAAGGGTCCTGAGAGTTTCGAAGGTCGATGAGATCACGGTTGTTCGGCTGTTCGGCTACACGTTCTGTGCTGACTGGTTCCACTTCAACCCCCTTAGTGATTCGGCACCAGACTCGGCAAGTTGATTTACAATGCCCAAGTCCGTAGGCGAATCTCCAGGTTGCGTTATTATGCCAGTCGCAGGGTCTGTGCTGAGTGCTTCCACTTCTTCCCCCCTTTGTGATGCGGTACCAGACAGAGTAGGTTGGACGGTGATTCCCAATTCCATTATCGCATCACCGTGCGGTGGATTTGTACAAACTGAGGGTGTGCCGGAGGGGCGCGCAAAGTCCGCGTCGCCAACTCTGCCAAGTTATTGTGTCTCGGTCGTGCTTGCATTCACCTCATCATCTGCCACGACAATGTCGATCGGGCACACCGGATGAGTTCCAGGTGAGAATTCCGCAACGAAATCGACCAAGGTCTGGGCTTTTATAGCAGTGCGCGGCTGGAACTTAACATCAAATTGACCCAATTCGATCGCCCACTTGAGAATTCGGCCAGAGAAGTCTGCCCGTTCAAACAAGGCCTTAAGGGGAATTCGGTCAGAACGATGATGGTATGGGCGTGAAAATAGTGTGCCAACTTCCTTGAAGCCATCATCAATGCTAACGCAAGCTTTTCCAACGGCAAGTATCTCGACTCTGCCAGTAGCAAGGTCTTACTGACGTAGAAGATTGGGAAGTGCTTAATTCTTTCAGCTCGGACAAGCACCGCACTGACTATATGCTGTGAGACGGCAAGGTAAAGATAGAGTTCCTCGCCTGGCTTTGGTGTAACCAACAGTGGCGGAGAAGACAAATACTCCTTGAGCTTGGTCAAAGCCCGGT
The DNA here is from genome assembly GCF_004153795.1 of Camellia sinensis. Classification (NCBI taxonomy): domain Eukaryota; kingdom Viridiplantae; phylum Streptophyta; class Magnoliopsida; order Ericales; family Theaceae; genus Camellia; species Camellia sinensis. The sequence goes on from NW_021025241.1 coordinate 293,166, forward strand.
CACAATCTTCGTCCCACGAGAACTTTGATTTCAATGCCTGAAAGAAAGGGCGGCAGCGATCTGATGACCGGCTTATAAATCGATTAAGCGCGGTGGCCATCCCGGCCAGATGCTGCACGTCTTTAGTCGAGCTGGGCTGCTTCAAATCTTGCACGGCACTGATCTGAGTGGGGTCTGCTTCGATGCCTCGGTTCGTGACTAGGAATCCCAAAAAATTTCTGGATCCCACACCAAAGGCACACTTAGACGCATTCAGGCGCAGCTTGTGTTTTTTGAGAATGGCGAACATTTTGGCCAAGTCGGATAAGTGGTCTCCTGCATGCCGGCTTTTAACCACCATATCATCAATGTAGGCCTCCATTGTCCGCCCAAGCAAAGGAGCAAACATCTTGGTCACCATCCTCTGAAAAGTTGCCCCGGCGTTCTTCAAACTAAAAGGCATGACTCGGTAGCAAAAGAGTCCCCTTGGAGTCGTGAAGGAAGTAATCTCTCGGTCGGGCCCATGCATGACAATCTGGTGGTAGCCGCGATAGGCATCCAAGAAGTTGAGCCGATTATGTCCAGCCGTCAAGTCCACAAGCTGGTCAATACGGGGCAAAGGGAAGCTATCCTTCGGACAAGCTCGGTTGACTGTCTTGTAATCGACACAAACTCGCCACTTCCCATTCTTTTTGGGCACCATTACCGTGTTGGAAATCCACCGAGGGTAGTGCACTTCCTGAATTGCTCGTGCCTCGAGCAAGTTTTTCACTTCCTCTGCAACTACCTCGGCGTGATGCAGCACTGATCTCCTTGTTCGCTGAATGACTGGCTTTGCTCCGGGGAAGACATTGAGGTGATGGCAGATAAAACTTGGATCAAGGCCGGGCATATCGTAAGGCGACCATGCGAAGACTTCGATGTTGGTCATCAAAAACTCAACCATCTCGGTCCTTTCTTGGGCCGTGAGGCTGGAACCGAGCAGAAAGAACTTATCCGGCCGCTCCATATCAACTCACACCTCCACCAATTCCTCAACAGCTTTGTCCTCTGCCTTGGTGCCCACATCGTCAAGAACTCCCCGGTATTGACGGAAGGGCACCACCAGGAGTGGAGCCTGCGGCTTAATTTGACTCAACACGGGGAAACTTACCAGGTCCAGACATAGTAAGGATTGACAGACTGAGAGCTCTTTCTTGATTCTATGGGTGGTGGTGCATGGAC
>NW_021025241.1:294706-330222 GCF_004153795.1 Camellia sinensis
ATTGTTTGGACATGACTTGATCTCCCCAAATCTCCTCATTGCCCCCATAGCCGAGGGGAATCTCATCACCTGATGGTAGGTCGACGCTACGGCTTGCATGGCGTGAAGCCATCCCCTTCCAAGGATTAGATTGTAAGTAGAAGGAACTTGTAACACCCAGAACTCCACTTGCTTGACCACGGATCCCGCTTTAACCAGCAGGATAATCTTTCCCAAAGGCCACTCCGATTGTGAGTTGAAACCAACCAGTGGTGAAGTTGCCAGAGCCAAGTCTGTCTCCCGGAGCTTGAGCTGCTTGAATGCGTCGTAATACACGATCTCGACCGAACTGCCCTGATCGATCAAGATCCGTTTGACATCGAATTCCTTGACGCGGAGTGTTACTACTAAGGCATCGTTGTGTGGCGTCTGAATACGCTCTAGATCCCATGAGGTGAAACTAATCACATCTTTCTCTACGGTCTTCCCCCTCTTGATGGCAGGCTGTACCGACAAAACCTCCCTCATATGTTCTACCTTTTTGATCATACCCCGGAGTTCGTAAACACGCTCCGGTTCCACTATGCCGTGGATGACATTAATAACTCCTTATGGTGGCGCATCTCGGTCATCTTGTCCCCTAGGCTCAACCGGAGCCTGGTTCGCCTTTACGCCCCCATCAATGTAAAGGTCTAAGTGTCCGGTCGCGACTAGCTCTTCCAGGTGTTGCCTCAAAGGCAAACAATCCTCAGTCCGGTGGCCTCGCTCCCGATGAAATATGCAACGATACCGCGGATTATAGCCCTTTTGTCCATCGCCCAACTTAGCAGGAAACCGGACATACTTCTCGTCTCAGATTTCACTAAGTATGCGACAGATTGGAATCTTGAAGACCGTGGTTATGGCAATCCTTGCCTTCAACCTTCTGTTTGCCTTCGCTACGTCATCTCGGGGGTAGTCATCCCAGTAATTCTGACGTCCTCTATCTCGGTTTTTGTGATTCGAGCCACGGTCCGATTCCTTTGCTCGGTCACTTGAGCGGCTGGACTCTTGCCCAACTGCGTGCACTTTGCTTGCTGTCTTCTTGTCTATTGCTACCGGAGTTGCCTTTACGGTAGATGCTGACGCATCATCCTCGACTCGGATGTGGTCATTGATGCGCTGCATGAGCTGGCCCATGGACGTCGGTTACTGCATAGTAAGCGAGTCCCGCAGTCTATGCCCGACCGGGAGACCACGCTTGTATTAAGTGAGTGCAAGGTTAACCGGGCAATCCAAGATCTCGTTGAAGGTCTCCCAATATCTGGAGTTGTACGCCTTTAATGTGTCGCTTGGTTCCATCTTGACACTCAGTAGGTGATCAATTTCTTTTAGTGTTTTGGTGTTGGTTTTGAAGCGCGTGACAAAGGCTTCGGCCAGCTGATGCCACCTCACAATACTCCCCTCCGGCAGCCTTTCAAACCACTTCAAGTCTAGTTCGCCCAAACTTGACGGAAAGATGAGTCACATAAGAGCATCATTCCGCCTATGTCTGGCCATGACCTGTCGGAAATGACTTACATTCATGTAGGGATTGGTCTTCCCGTCGTACAATGTGAACTTCGGCTAGTGGAAGCCCGACGGGAGAGGTGTTGTTTCTATTTCCAAGGAGAAAGGGGTGGCACTCAACCTTGCCAAATCTGAATCCACCAGGAGTGGCGTTGCTTAGCGGGGTGGGGGCATTCCGACCTCCTCGCTAGCGTGAACCTCGTAGGATAACCGCTGGAACGCCGGTATCCTCTGAGCTTCCCACCGGCGAGCCCGCTCTTTTAAGATCGCCCGCAAATCCTCTGAATGAGCGGAGTAAGAGTACCTCAACGTCGTCACTGGACGTGAGGGCTGGTAAGTGCTATCTTGCGCGCTAGACTTCTCTGCATGCACGTCGGAATCACCAACCTTGTAACTTCTGGTAATAGAAATGGACGGAGTGTGTCGTTGACTCTGACTGCCTGAACAGCGGGGTTGGGTGCGCTCACTGTGGTCTCCCACTCCAGCTACACCCTTCCCCTTAACATGCCGCTTCAGCTCCTCCATCTCCGCCGCCATTCGTCGGATGACGGCGTCCTAGTCTCTTAGCTTGTGTTCCAGACGTCTGGCGTGCGATTCTCTCCGTCGCCGATGACCGTCGGGACTCCGTGAATGACCATGACTCCTACCGCGCTTATCTCGCGCGTCTCCCGACCCTCCTCCTGGGAATGTCTCCAGGTTTGCCACCGGAAGGATGTCGGGATGCCCCTCTCTCCGTCTGCTTGACTCCGGAGTAACTCCGTCGATGGCGGACAACGAAAACTCATCGTTGTTCGCCATAGACGGCGATCAGATGAGCGTGGAAGACAAGGTTTTGTCTGCAAAGTTCCCACAGGCGGCGCCAATTGTACGGGGAGCAAATATTCCGGCAAGCCCGTACTCTTTTCTTCCAAGCTTCGTTTCTGTCCGATTTCCTGAAAGCACAACGGTGGTGAGCTACCCGGCGGTGTGTGGCCGGAAAATCCCTCTGACGACCATGTTAGCACACACCTTGGGATAGGGGGAGAGAGAGGAGAGAGTTTGAGGGTAAGAGTTTCTTACCAAATGTTCGTCCGTGCCCGTATGGGGGGCGCAGACATGCTTATATACCCTCTGCGCCCCAAATCTACTCCGAGTGATCTCTCGACACGTGGCTCTGCTATCCCATCCGTCAGCACAAATCTTGCTGAGCATCACCTAATCTCAACTGCCAGCCTACTCTGCTGGGAGCTCGGCAGCCGGTTAACATTATCTCGGCTACCAACAGCCATTCCACAATTAAGCCCAAGCGCTCCATAACCGAGCTACTCCAGGCCATGTTCAATATCAACCGTGCTCGGCTACATTCCGGCAGAGCCGAGCTCGGCTCAGCTCATGCTGGTTGGACGTCGGCGCTCCTACGAAGCTAACTCTCGAACCGTGGAGCCTAGTGAGGCAGCGAACAACTCGGCTTAGCCCTCACTTGACCGGTCCTTGTGCCGTGAAGCACCGCCTTGTCAGTGCCTAGCCTTGACCGAGCAACACTCTCTAGACAGGCCCAAAACTTCCACGGCCCAATGTGTTCTGCCCAAATTTGTCCGGCCGTTACCACGGCCCAATTTCAGATCATAAATCTCCCTCTCATAATCAAAGAGACATTACTGACTCCTCAAATGGTTGAAAATTGTTCATTTAAGTCTTTAATGATATGTTTGGTAAGAATAAAGAAGAATAGAAGGGCAAAGAAGGGCAAATTATATTTATGATTCATTATAGAAGGGCAAAGAAGGGCAAATTATATTTATGATTCATGTAATTTATTTCTTGTGTTCATTTGGTGCGTATAATTTCAAGTAACTCAATTTTGTCTTTGAAGTTTTCACATTTTGTTAATTTAATTTAATTGAATTAAAATGATACAATATAAAAAATTAAAATGTAAAATTGATACAACTGAAAAAAAATACTGGTGTAATTTGTATGGCTTTTCTAATTGGTTTACTAATTCAACCTTAACAAAGAAACAATGCAGCATGGCATGCTGGGGTCTGCCCTGGACTGTTATGCATATCTGTGGTCTGCTATGTGGTTATTCGGAGGGAGTTTGTGGTGCAATTCTGGCTTGTTCTTTGAGCTTCTGTGGGGTTTTGGTAGAGTTTCTCAGTACTGGTTCAGTGGCATGGAGCTTCAAGGTCACCTGAAGTTGTATTGATTAAGTGCTGTGTGCTTCCAGTCATGGCTGTTTTGACTCCCCTGTGTGCTGACCAGGGTGAAGCCTGGGCTTCCAATCATGGCCTGGGCTTCCACAACATCAAATGTCTTGTTCAGTTCTGTCATGGTTTTCTTCTTGTTCTGTTTTGTTGGTTTCTCACCAACTGGAGGTTGGAGCTTCAATTAGCTCTAAGTTCCTCTTTAATGATGTTCTGTATCTCTTTTACATACTTACATCAATAAAGATTTTCTTTGCCGATCAAAAAAAAAAAAAAAAAAAAAAAAAATGCACCTAATTTTCCAAAACATCTTTTGAAAAAAATCAAACCAAATAATTTTTCGTACTTTTTATCTCTAAAACTCATCTCCCAAACTCAAACCAAACATACCCTAAATGTTTTAATTTTTGAAAGTGAAAATTTTGTTCCAAAAGATATTTAGAGATCAATTTCTATGGTCATAAGGATAGTAGCTAAAAGGTCGTCTCAAAAAGTCCAAAACAAGACTTTTAACGACAAAATTTTGAAAATATCACTAATAAATAGACTTTTAGGGAGAAAATAATTTGGTTTTAAGTGGTTTACTTTTTGAAATAAAAAATTTGGTTATAAAAGGATAATAATTTATCACTAATGTCTTATTTTTTTTACTAAAAATAAAAGGGGTACTTACATTTAGGTCATAATAAGTGGACTTATTGTCTAATAGGTCTTATGAGAAAAATTTGTTCAAAAAAATGCCACTAATTGAAATTTTAGCGACAATTTATAAAAATCATAACAAAAAAAGTCACTAATTATCAATATTTAGTGACATATATAAAAAATTGTCACAAAAAAAATATTTTTAGCGACAATTTTACCAAGACTTATTTTCAATAGGACTTGATAGGAATTAAGTTTAACTAGTAGGATCTATTAATAGTTTATCCAAAATAAAATAACGACATTTTTCGTAACAAAAATATATAGTCTTTAAATTATAATTTTATCTTTAAATTTTGTTTCTAAAACTTTAATATATATATATATATATATATATCGTGATATTTTAAAGTTTCAAACTTTCTTTTTTTGGATAAGGCATACAGTGATTGTAATACTTTTTTAAGTCATTGACTGTAATACGTTTTTTTTTCTTTTTTTTTTTTTAAGGAAGTGCACAAGTTGAATTATATTGAAAATTTATAAAATTTTAAACCGCCAAACCGATTCGCATCCATCCGCCAAACCGCCAATCCGCTCAATCCACATCCGCCGGATTGGCGGACGGATGCGGATTGATTTTCTTCAATCCGCCAATCTGGCGGACGGATGGCGGATTGGAGGTTTCGTGGCCGCAACCGACCCGCGCCCACCCCTAATTGTTGTTGTAGTGATAGACTGTGATTGTTCACCAAGACGCATAGAAATTATTGCAATGCCTGCAGCTGCAGGTATGTGATTGCTTTCTCTAGACCAACAAGAAATTATGATTGAAAACAAAGTTCTTTGAATATTATAGTTGCATACAATGCAATAGGTGTTTGTCATCAAGTAGCTTTCAATGAAGCTTGTTTATTATTTTTATTACATTAGTTTTTAGAAAAAATTATTTATATGTCTTATTAGGGAGATTTATACTATATATAGCCTCCGTTTGGCAAGAAAAAGCCCAGACTTTTTTGACTAAAATAGCCACAAAAAACAAAATAGGCTATTTTAGCCACAAAAAACAAAACATCAAATCCAACCCATAATTATTACAATCCTCTCTTACAAAAAAAGCCAAAAAAGCCAAAAAGCCAAAAAGCCAAAAAGCCCTTCCCAAACCAGGCTAAAATAGCCAAAAAGCCAAAAAGCCAACCCACTTCCCAAACGGAGGCATAGTCTTATTAAAAAATTTATATTCTTATAAGTTTTGTGAGAAATTTGTTGACACATTTACCCTCAATATTAGTTGTTAATATCATAAATAATAGTAAAACCATATATAGGAAATTGAATGTTACCATAGATCATATCTATATAAACGTAACGTAACGTGACACCTACATAAACGTAACGTGACATCTATACGTAACGTGACACTTATGATTTATGGTAACTTGCAATAGGAAATTATATGTTACCATAGATCATATTTACATAAACGTAACGTGAATGTTACCATAGATCATATTTATATGAAATGTAACGTGACACCAATATAAATCAGCAATATTTTCACATTCAACTTAAAAAAGTAAAAACTTATTAAGTTTGTGAAACGTAACGTGACACGTTACGTTACGTTTATGTAGGTGTCACGTTACGTTACGTTTATGTAAGTGTCACGTCACGTTACGTTTATGTAGGATATTGTGGAATACATTCCTATCTAAATAGGACTTAAGACTCTATAAGAAATTACACAGGACTTAGCGTACCATAAGTGTCTGAAAAAGGACTTATAAATAAGTCTCCCTACTTTTTAAGTGTATTTATGTTCGGTGTGCCTAATTTTTTTTTAAATTGCTTCAAATATTAAAAAAATTCAATAAAAACAAAAAAAAATACGAAAAATAAGAAAATAGAATTTTCTAAAAAGTGTTTTTAGAAAACCCAAACCAAGCAAATAGTACTCTTGGACATGCAATGTCCCAACATAGCCGTGGCCACACGAACCCCTCCTTCCTGGGGGTCGGGCCTCCTCTGGACCTGTTCCCTCTCGCTCGGCGCTGCCTCACCCACCCCAGCCTCCACTTGTACTGGTGGAGCCATCTCCACAACCTCCACCGTTGGGATGATCTCCACCACCTCTGGGGCGTCCTTTGCCGCAGGGACCTCCGCATCCGTTGGGGCCACCTTCGCCCTCTTGGCCCCAGACTCCTCTGCAGCCTCCTCTGGGGCTCCCCTCTTCTTCTTCTCCTTCTTTTTCTTCATAGCCGCCACCGCCTCTCTGGCCTTTTCTTTTACAAGGTCTACAGGCGGCGGCCGCGGCTCAAAGCTGCCTAAGTCTTTTTCCCCCAACGGCCTGGGGAGCGGTCGGATCCTCTCCTGCGAGATCGGTTCAGGCGGTCGGTCCCTCTGCGCCTCTATCAACTTCGCAGCCTTGGCCATAATGGCTCGATCCTCTACCTCCTGTGCTCTTCTCCTCTCCTCCAACTCCGCCCGGTCGAGGTCTCCACCTTTCGGCTGCGGTCCCAGCCCCGCCTCAAACAGCGCAGACGGCTGGACAAGATCGTCCCATCTGGCTTTCTCTCTCTCTTTGCACTCCCTCACTCTCTTCACCCTCTCTTCCGCCACCGCCCCCAGCCTAGACTCCATCGACCGAGTTGGCACCTTCCAGATGGTGCGCACCCCCATCCCCCCATTAACTGACACGAAGAACCACCGTGGCCGCCACCCCTTGATCGATGTAGGCAGCCCTGCCACCAACCCCCTGCCCATCACCGCCTGTAGGGTGACCCAAGTCTCTTGTTGCCCCGACGCTTTGTAACATGAGAAGAACTCGTCGATCGTCATGGCCTCCCCTCTATTCGCCTTAGGCCACGCACTCGCACAGGCCATCAGAATCTTCCACGCATTGGGCATCAACTGCCCCGACACTACCTCCAGGCGATTTAGCACATCAACCACCACTTGAGGCAATGGCAGCCTCAGCCCCCCTTTCAGCGCCTCCTCGTACAGGAAAAACTCCCCTGGCTTCACCATAGACGGTCTTTCCTCTGGTGTTGGCAGCCGTAAATCTACCTCCGTCGGAATCTGGTACCGCTCCCTAATCTCCTCCAAATCCGCCACCGTGAGTGTGGATTTGTCCGCCTTAGTGTGCCACTACTCCGACTCCACCTGGTTTAGTGGCTTTGGGGCCAATATCAAGGCCGACGCCTCCGTCCTGTACTGCGCTGCTAACTCCTCCCCATCATCATCCCCCAACGGGTCCACCCTCACATTTACTACTTCTTCTTGTGCCATTTCTAGGGCTTGCTCACAAAACACTTCTGACGCAGACGCAAGGAAGTTGAGAGAATGCTACACAGATATGTCGCACGCCGTGAAAGAGTTGACACTTGGATATTTTGAGTTTTTGTACAAAGGTAGGTGAAACGCATTATACCCAAAACCTACGGTTTTACCCGTATTCCATGGATCCATATTAATTTTCGCCCGTGTCAAAACCTTTCAAATCAACCGCCAAAACCGCCTTTTCAAAACCCCCCGTGACCTATCGTTTCATTTTCTGCTCCAACGCTTCATTTCCCCCCACGATACTGCCACGTGTGTGGCCACGATGCACTGTCCCCTCCCCTTACCCTGTCATTTCCATTTTCACATCAGCACATTTTTGAGCCTCACGCCGTCCTGGTCGGCACGCCTCATGGACGACCCCTCCCGCTCGGCCACCCTCGCGGTCGGCACGCCTCACGGTCGACCCCTCCTGCCCGACCACCCTCACGGTCAGTTCCTCCCGCCCAGTCACCCTTGCGGTCGGCACACCTTCCAGTCGGCCTCTCCACTCATTTCACAGTTCTCTTCCTTCTTACTATTCCCTTCGTTGGTCTAAAGCTGCACTCGGAAATGGAGGACTACTGACATGGATAGGCCCACAAGGCATACGGCCCACAATAAACCACCCCAAACCCATCGCTTGGGACCAATGGCATAACCCGGTTGGCAAAGCCCAGGACAGCTGGAGGCCATCTAGACATGGAGGGCCAATGGCATTTGGGCACATGGCAGGGGGGACACGGGCCACATCAGCAGACAACGATCTGCAGAGTTATTATCACAACACATCACCATTAATGCATCCCATCACGGCATTTATTACGACAGCACCCCCCCGCCGGAACAGAGCCTCCATCATCCTGAACAAGGTAAGCTACGGCACAGGCTTTCAGCGAAGAAAAGCACGTCACAAGAGACAGGAAAAATGATAACTAAAGAATATAAGGAAGGGGAGGAGGACAAGAATAAGGTTAAGCTATCTCTCTCTCTCAATCCTTCTCTACACAGTTTTTTCTCATACTCTACTCTACTAATTCTCACACCGGAGGGTTCACTGGGGGACTACCCCGTTCCCCTCTGGGCTTGCATGCAGGTCACCTTTATTAGCATTTTCAGCATTAATAACTAAAGAAAAAACAAGAAAAAAAATAAAAAATAAAGATGAAGTAATTTTTTATTATTAATAACTAATAATAATATTTATGATTATTACCATTTATGATTATTAGCATTTTCATTTGTAATATTTATTATTAATATTTATTAGCATTTTCAGTATTAATAACTAAAGAAGAAACAAGAAAAAATAATAATAAATAAAGATGAAGTAATTTTTTTATTATTAATAACTAATAATAATATTTATGATTACCATTTATGATCATTAGCATTTTCATCTCTAATATTTATTATTAATATTTATTAGCACTTTCAGTATTAATAATAATAACGAAAGACGAAATAAGAAAAAAAAAAAATATTCAGAGATATATACGTATACCTCTGAGTCTGATCTCTGCGTCGAAGAGGAGAGGAGATTAGGGCAAAACAATGATGAGGAGGGTGATCTGATCTCTGCGTCGAAGTCGAAGCCGAGGGTCGAAGTCGAAGCCGAGGGTCGAATCTCTGGGTCGAAGTCGAAGACGAGGGTGAGTGAGGGTCAAAGTTGATCTGTTTCGAAGTCGCAGACGAGGGTGAGGGTTGAAGATGAGGGTGAGAGTCGAAGTCGATCACTGTTCGAAGTCACAGAAGAGGAAAATGAAGATGGTCGAAGTCGCCTCTCTTTGCTTCGATGAGATGCAAAACAGTGATGAGATTAGGGCATTCGTATACGGTATACACATTTTTTCTTTTTTTTTTTAAATTTTTTTCTTAATATTGCTCCGGTACCCCTCAATTTTTCAGAAAATTTGATTTCTGCCCTCGACGTACCCAAAACGTACCGAAGGCATACCCATGCCGTACCTGAGCCGTACCCATGACGTACCCAACTGAGGCAGACGTACCGAACTAGTTTTTGCCGTACCCGGTACGCGTGCAGCCGTACCGGTACGCGTACCCGCACCCGGTAAGTACCCGGTGCGTGTACGGCACTATTTTTGGAGTACCCGTGCTTCATAGATGGTGGTTGTGGTGGTTGGGGCGGCTATGGGTAGTGGTGGTGGCGAGTGGGTGGCAGGTAGCTGGTGGCTAGTGGTGGCGGGTGGTGGCTGGTGGTAGCAGGTGGGTGGTGAGTGGTGGTGGCAGGTGGTGGTGGAAGGTGGGTGGTGGGTGGTGGTAGCAGAAGACGGTAGTGAAAAATGGTGGCGGGTGGTGGCTAATGTTGGGTGATAAAAAAAAAAACTGAAAACTCAAAACGAAAACACATTTTTTATGTTTTCATTTTTTGGCCAAATTTATAAACTGAGACTACTGATTTATAAATCAAAAATTTTACCAAATAAGTTTTTATTTGACTTTTTAAAATTTTGTAAATATAAACAGAAAACTGAAAACGTAAGTGTTATCAAACGACACCTTTACGTACTTATATTTTTTACTTAATTCAAACATTAGAACACTCATTAATAAATACATGAATCGGGAGTCTGACTTTTTGGCATACTGACAAAGATCAAGTTTGGCTAACAAAAAAAAGTGCACTTATTTCATCTTTTTATCTTTTTTGAGTCACATCAATCAACATCTTCTCTCTATTTTTTCTACACATAATACAAAAAAAATTCAAAAAATACACTTATTTAGTCTTCCCAAGCTTGGCCAAAGTGTATGTAAACAAAACATAACTCGTAAGGAAAAATTGGTCTAATATTTCTCTCTAATTTTTAGCAATAGGAGAGGTTTATAATATCATTTTGTAATGTCTAAGGTCTCTGACCCACTTTCATATACCTCACTTACCCAATTTTGGTTCAGCTTCACACTTTTCTACACTAACTTCCAAAACCTCTCTCTTTAGAATTAAGATTCACTCCTTGATTCCTTACTTGCTAAGTCATTGGATTTATTTTTGGATTCAATTTTGATGATCCGAACCGTTCACATATTAAAATTTATTGAGTATATCATACTTGTAAGAAATTACGTTGATCGGATATCAGAAAACGTGTGTTCGGAAAACTGTTTATTAAATTTTAAAAAAAGTAGTTTTTAGTTTGATGATCTGAACATATAGTTTCTAATATCCGATTAATTTGATTTTTTACAGGTATAATATACTCAATAAATCTTAAAATTTCAACGGTTTGAATCATTGAAATTAGGTCCAAAAATAGACCCAATAACCCAACAAATAGGAAATCAAAAAGAGAATTGAAAGAGATGATCTTGATTCGCACATATATATATATATATACATTCGCACATATAACATACATATTGCTTCAGTTACTAGGGTTAGGGTTCGAGTTTTGTTGATACAAACACAGAAATGGCGCAATCCGCGACATCCATCACCACGGCTGGCAGTAGGAGACCTCCTCTGTCAAATTGATTCCGGTAAGTAGGAAATCACGCGTCTTCGTGTGACGGTGGAAGAGCTCGAGAAGTCCGAAGATGAGATGAGGCAAAATGTTAAAGAACTCAAGAGAGAGATTAAGGAGAGGGATGATGAGATGTTGAATTTCATGGCAACGAGGCATTTATTTTGTTCTTACCTGGTCATGATGTTGCAGAGCATATGGAGTGAAAGTGAAATGTGGGCCATGGATGTATGGACAAACAGTGCAATCTCTACAGAGCTTTGCATAGGCTTTTGGTTACCCAAGACCTCTGTCTATGGTCATATCTTCTTCTGTGAACAAAAATCAGTCGCTATTGTTGTTTCCTTTTCTCCTTTGTTTGGAGAGAGAATATATGGGGATTCAAAAACAAAGAGCACCACGACGAGTTCTGAAAGGTAATTTGATGAGGAAGAGCACCACATCCAGAATTTCTTTGAAGAGTGGGAAGTGCAGAGAAATTGGAGAGAATTTCTCTGGATTAAATTTTTTCTAGGGAGACTTATTATAAAAATATTAGATATTTTTTATGCTATAAAATCTTAATACTAGGGACCTTAAAAAAAATCTCCAACTTGTAATTGGTACAAAATTGTAGAGTGTAGTAATGTAAAGAAAAAAATTACACTCATTTAATTATTTTGTAATCTTTTTTTACTTAAATTAATGAATTAAAGGATTATTTAAATAATAATAATTGAAGAATGGTGGTTAATAAGGAAATGAATAAACAAATTAGAAGCGATATTAAACTATTAGAGCAACTATGCTATTTTTTTGGTACATTGGAAAAGGAAAACAGACAAAGGAAACTAAAGAAAGAAAATTAAACAGAGAAGTACAAATAGTTAGGGTACACAAATCAGGGCCTAAGGTACCTCCGTTCAACCATATCTGCTATCACTAGCCCTCTAATTTCTACAGGGGCTTCATCCATGTCTACAAGAGGCTCAATTTGAGTAGCTCCCAACTTCGCAAGGCCATCCGCATTGTTATTCCCTTCAAGCAAAATATGTTGAATGGTATAGCCACACCTTTGCATAAGAAATTTAGAGTCCTCCACCAAGCTTTTAACCGAAGAGGAGACCACAGAACCTTCTTTCAAAAGCTCAATTGCAGCTGTTGAATTCGTCTCAATAGTGAGATCTTTATACCCCTTCTCGAAGGCAATAGTTAAGCCTCGGTGGATAGCCCAAAGCTCTACCTCTAAACTTGTACAAACATCAAACTTCCTATAATAACCAATGAGCCATAGGGCTTCCTCATCACGAATAAGACCACGAAAGTCTCCTTTCCCAGGGTCTCCTTTTGTGCTACCATCAGTGTTCAACTTTAGTCTACCTATACAAGGAGGGCACCAATTAATAACCACATCACAAATAGTAGGATGCAAATTAGTAGGACTGAGCAAGAAATCCGTAATCCGATCCAGTCTAGTCCAATCCAGTAGGTTTGAATTGGTTTTTTGAATTCGTGGTTCGGTTCCAGATTGAAAAATTAAAAATCCGTAGTTCACGGATTGGTTCCGGATTGAACCCCACGGTTCCAGATTGGAACCGATCTGGACCGTATACAAATAGTCTATATTTTTATTATACTCTTCGACATAGTATCTTCTCTTATTTCATATAAAACTTAAATCCAAACCTAAACTCGCATAGTATCTTCTTTTATTACTTTTGTTTGCTAGTTTTTAGTGTTAATTTGTAATGGTCTAAATACATATGGTGGAACCAGTTTTCTTATGGTTGTTTAAATTTTAGAATAGTATGTCGCTATCATGAAAAGACATGTTGCTATTGTTAAACTAATATGGTGCTATATTTATATTTTTATGAAATTAAAGTGTTATATATATATTTTTTGTTATTTAATTATGTAAATCCGTGGTCCTAAACCAATCCAATCCGTATTTAAATGGATTGGCCCAGATTGGTTCCACGATTTAAACGGATTGGATTGGTTCCAATTTTTCAAGAACCGTAGATAACGGATTGGTCCTGGTTTTACCCCAATCCGGTCCAATCCGGACCATGCTCACCCCTACAAATTAGAAGGTTTAAAAGCTTCCTTGATATCATAAGCATATTTACTAGAAAGCATAATACTTTGATACCAATGGAGTTTAACATTTTCAAAATCTTTTTTGTTACGATCTTTCTGAATTTGTCAAAGAGTGACACCAAAATGAGTAGGATCCAAGTTAGAAGAAAGTTTGTTTTTAAGATTTGATTCCAACCAATTTATCAAAGGAGTATGTCAATCCCTAGACAACCATTCCAAACAACCCATACTGCTCCAGATATAGACTGCTTTAGGGCAATCTCTGAAAATATTATCAATACCTTCTCACTGACAATCACATCTGCTACACTCAGCAGAGTCAGTAAGACCTCTCTTGATTCTTACGCTGTTCGAGAGTAACTTGCCATGCAAGGCAAGCCACACAAAGCCCATAATTTTTTAGGAAAGTTTCAACTTCCACAACCAAAGCCAGTTACAATTTTCAATCTCATGAGTGGCAACAATCTCATAAGTTGAAGTTATGGAAAAATCACTAGAACTAGAACCATGCCAATGAGGTGTATCCGGATAAGTAACAAACCTAGGTAAATGAACTTTAAAAGCAAGATCAACAGCCTCCCTAGGAAGCTTAGAGTTCAATTTAATGAGATCCCAACCACCTTCCTCATCTAAAAGAAGGTTAACAGTATCAGAATTAATGAGAGGTGAATAGAGAAAGAGAGATGCTAAAATACTCTCCCCACACCACCAATCAAACCAAATGAATATGCGAGAACGATCCTCAACACATCACTTGCTACCTTTAGCAAGAGTCTCTCTAGTATTAAGGATACCTTTCCAAGTGTGAGAAACTCTTCTCTTGCTAGAATAGTCAAGAAGAGACCCCTCTTGTAGGTATTTGGCCTTAAGCACTTCAGTCCACAGACAAGTTTCACCATTAAATAACTTCCAGCCTAACTTAGAAAGTAAAGCAATGTTGTAATGCTTAGCCTTTTTAATGCCCATGCCTCCCATTTTCTTGCTTTTGCATACGGTATTCCACTTTATCAAATGAACTTTTTTAGAATTTCCCACATTTCCCCAAAGAAAGTTGTGGTTGATTCTGTCCAAGTCATTGCACACATTAACAGGTAAATGCATGGTTTGCATGGCGTAAGTAGGCAGAGAGCAGCAGTCACTGACTTAATAAGTGTGGCTCTACCTACCAAGGACAACATATTAGCTTTCCAACTTGAGAGCTTCCCTTGAAGCTTATCAAAATTAGAAGAAAAATGAACTATGGTTACTTTCTTATGGAGCAGAGGTATCCCATGATACTTCCCCAAATCTTGAGTGATAGGAATGCCACAAAAAACACTCAAGTTCCTGGCCATAGATTTGCACACATTTGGAGATACAAATAATTTAGACTTAGCCAAATTCACTTTTAACCCCGAGTGATTACTAAAGTATTGAAGAACCTCCATAATGGTCTCACAATTTTTAGTATCTGCTTTAGCAAATAATAAAAGATCATCGGTGAAAAACAAGTGAGAAATTTTAGGGCCCCTAATAGAAACCTTAATTCCCTTCCATTCGCCACAATTGACTCTATCAAGAATCAAGTTTGAAAGTCTTTCTATACATAAGACAAAGAGATATGGGGAAAGGGGGTCTTTTTAACGGAGTCCCTTGCTCGGATGAAAATCACGGACCTGTTCTCCATTCCAAAGAATAGTGGAATTCACAGAAGTAACATAATTCATAATCAACTACACCTAATGCAAATCCAGATTTAGCTCCATTAAGGTGTGCAGAAGGAAAGTCCATGACACATTGTCATAGGCTTTCTCCAAGTCAATTTTGAAAATCATCTCACCTTTATTTCCTTTCTTGGATCTAAGGGTATGGATAATTTCTTAGGCAATGATGATATTGTCATTAGTGGACCTACCAGGGACAAAACTATTTTGGTTTGGGCTAACAATTTTATCAAGGAGGGGTCTGAGCCTATTCACAAGAACTTTGGTGAGGGTTTTATAAAGCACATTACACAGACTAATAGGTCTAAATTGTTTAACGGTTTCAAGATTATCAACTTTAGGAATAAGGGTAATCAGGGTTTTATTTATTTCTAGAGGTATACCACGGGAACTAAAACAGGATTTGATAAAGCTACACACAGAATTTCCCATAACATCCCAATAGGAGTGATTAAAAAATAGCTTGAATACAATCACACCCGGGGGCTCTAAACCCTTTAATAGTTTTCACAGCTTTCCAAATGTCCTCACTGGAAAGAGGTCTACAAAGATCAGTATTCTCGTCATTTGAGAAATTAGAGCTAGTACCATAGCTCCACACCTCCCCTTCCACAGAGGATGAAGAAGTGAACATCCCCTCAAAATGATCACCCACAAGCTTTTTAAGGTGAACAGGATTCGAAACCCAACAACCACCCTTATCTTTAAGGGTAATCACCCTTGAGTTTCTTCTTTTAGCCAAAGTGAAAACATGGAAGAACTTGGTATTCCTTTCTCCCATAGTTATTCAATTGGCTCTGGACTTTTGGAACCAAAGAAGCTCTTCTTGATACAAAATATTATTGTACTCTTTCGCAAGTTCTTTTTCTAGAATAAAAAGATTATGAGAGAACTTGTTAGACTGAGCCTTTTGAATACCTTCAATTCTACCTAGAAGCCATCTCATATTTCGGAAAACATTTCCAAAAATAGATTTATTCCAAGAAAAAGCATTTGAAAAGATACAGGGGATAGCTTCAAGAATAAGATTGTTAGATTCTAGCCAGGATTCTTGGACTAACGATTTAAATCTATTGTCTAGAAACCAGACGGCCTCCATACGAAGGGTCTAAGAGAGGGGTTAGGGAGATGAATAACTTCAGTGTAAACAATCATTGGACAGTGATCGGAATATGTTCTGGGAAGGTTTCTAACAGCCCCTTCTTGAAAAATAACTCTCCATTCAATATTGCAAGCCGCACGATCTAACCTTTCAAGAGTAGTATCCATACCTTGACGCCCATTTGACCAGGTTAGGTTAGGTCTCAATTTGACCAACTATGCTATTACAACAATAAATACTGCACACTGCTCGAGCATGTTGAAACAAATATGCGTAAAATACATTTTTATTTTGCTAAAATAATACAAAAATACTACACCAGCAGAAATGCTCTTAGACTTGTATGTATGATCTTACTAGCACTGGTACACGACTTATACATGGTGCAAACAAAAGGTTCGAATCTCATCTAAAAAATAAAAATAAAAATTAAAAAAACAATAACTCATATATATATATATTTCATATTTCATTGCAATTGTTGGAATATGTCACACATTGTTTGGAGTTGCCCAATCTGTGCTAGTTATAAGGTTCCAGTTTCCCTCTCCTTAATACTTAGGTTTTAAGGAAAAATGTGGGTTGGGTTTTTCAATTTGATATCAGGGCTCGGTTGGGCCTGTGACTGGTGTGCCGTTTGTTCGGCTAGTTTATGTTGTGGTCCAGGAGGGTGTGTTGGAATATGTCCCACATTACTTGGAATTGCCTCATCTGTGCTAGTTTTAAGGTTCCAATTTCCCTCTCCTTAATACTTGTGTTTTAAGGAGAAGTAAGTGTTAGATGTATACTTATCTATGCTTAGGATTCTTGTACATCTAGGGTATGTTTGTTTGGACGGACTAGATAAGGGGAGATTGTAATCCATCGGACTGTTAGTCCTGGGATATGTTATTCCTAGATTATTTGGTTGGACTGGATTTTTATCCTATGTTTGTTTAGTCATAGGATTAGATGTCTAGATTGGACTATTTTTAGTGAATCCAATGTTTGGTTGGACGGACTGGATAAGAATAAATGTTTAAAAGACTATTTTACCCTTGTAATTTATAATTTATAATTTATAATTAAAAAACACGAATTTTTTTTAAATTTATAAGGCCATAATTTTTAATTAAATTAAATTTATGATGTAATTTCATAAGCTAATCCCATGGGATGAGTTATCCCATGATTTCTATCCCCTCCCAATGGGATAAAACAATCCAAAAAATATGGGACTAATAGTTTGGAGCAAAAATTGGCTACCAAACAACGGATGAACAAATAGTCTAATCTCATGCCCCAATCCTTCAATACAAACACCACCCTAGGTTTCTTATACACTTAGGCCATGTTTGTTTGGGCGGACTGGATTAGTATTCCCATGACTAATAGTCCTAGGATTACCAATCTGTTGGATTATGTATCCTATCTTAACTAATAGTCAAGTTTAAAATAATTAATTCGTACTTCAATTGTTTAACCAAACATCGGATTAATAATTTTATTGGACTATTAGTCCAATCCTAAGCTCATGTCCACCCAAACAAACATGGCCTTAGGATTCTTGTACACCTAGGTTTCTTGTACATTTAGGTTTCTTAAAATTCATCTAATAGAGACTTCAATGGCGAGCAACAGCTATTGCAAGTAAGCTGCGAACGGAAGTAAGACGAGCAACATGAGCAAATGTTTCTTCATAGTCAACACCATACTCTTGAGTAAACCCTCAGGCTACAAGGTGAGCTTTGTAACGCTCAATGGAACCGCCAGAATGAGTTTTGATCTTGTAAACACATTTGCAACTAACAGTACTCTTGCCAGGAGATAAGCTTTTCAATTTGGTATCAAAGTTTGATTGGGCCTATGATTGGTGTGCAGGAATCTTAAGTGTATAAGAAACCTAGATGTACAAAAATCCTAAGCATAGATAAGTATACAACTAACAACAACAATAAAATATACAAAAATTTAATGACACAATAAAAATTAAAAAAAAAAAATCACATATACACAATTTCTTGGCTCTAAATTTTATTTTATTATTTTTTCATCATTTCCTTACTTACCAAGTAATCTTTTATTTTTAATTTTTTTAATCTTCTTTTCTCTCCAAGTTACTTTGTCTCCAATGAAGTTTCTTTTCTTTTTCCCCAAGTACACCCCTTTCTTGCCCACCAAGTAAACTTTATTTTATTATTTTTCCTTTTCTTTTGTCCCGAGTATCCTTGTCTATAAATTGAGCTCACATCTCAACTTCTTTCTATGGTTCTTCCCATATCTCTCTCCATTTGTTATATAGATATAGACTTTAGATTAAGAATGTTTAAAGTGAGAGTAAACATTTTCATATAAGAGGAGAGTTGTAGATTTTGTGAAACCTTACATACCTTATGTCGTAGACTTTGGAGATCCATGGAGAAATATCGAGATTCGAGTGTTGGCAACGGAGGAAATTGATTTGAGGTAATTCGGGTGGTATATAATATGCTTCCTCTAAATCTCCTTGCAAAGAGAGTTTATCTTAATTATTGCACATTTGTACTCCTCTTGATTATCATGGTCATATGTTAAATTCTATGGAATCATTCTTTTTGATCCGTTTGATTATTCTACTCATTTGATAAGTTTTCTGAAGTTGTTCTGTGCAGTCAGTGTTGATTTGTCTGACTAAATGAAGTGGAAATGCTCCGTACATGGATCGAGTCGACCTTGCCAATAGCTTGGACCAATAGCCCGGATAAGCAGTTGTGCTTGGGTGAGGTGGGTGAGGTCGGTCATTGGTCATGTGCTGAGTAGGACCGGGTATTTGGTTCTGGATAAATTATCATATGTCGAGTTGACTTGTTTGTGCAATTTGGTAAATTGCTTGATTATCGAATCTAATCGGTTGTGTAATTGTTGGATCTCTGTTGATTTATTTTCTGTCTGAACCTTGTTATTTCTGTTGTATTGTATACTTCCCGAATTAATTTATTTTTCAGGTGTGGAGCAAATCTAGTGGCGATTGGAGTTAAAGCATTTAAAGAATTATTGAGTTGGAGATTTTTGGGTCCACCACTATATATTGTTTTTGGAGATTTGTATAAATTATATTTCGGAGACATTTGAGTTAATTATTTATGGAGCCGATTTGTATATTTAAGATTATGAGTTATCTGCAATTTTAAATTTGAGGTCGAATTGATTTATTAACGGCCTAGAAGTTGGGGGCGTTACATAATCTGAAAGTTCCCATTTGGTTTTGGACTAAAGTGTTATTGTTTGTTTTTCCATCAAAACTAACGAAAGGTGTATTATATACACCATTTTTTAGAGTGAGTTTTGTTTTTTGAAAAATTATAATGAAATTAATATAATAAAAAGACAATTTTACCCCCATTTTCTTCAAACCTAAAATTAGATTAATATGTTAATTAAAATAAAATAAATTAAATGAAAATATTATTAAGAATTGATCTAAAAATAAAATATAATTAAGAATTGATTTAAAATATAAAATAAACAATAACTAAGAATTGATCTAAAATGTAATTAAATTAAAATTAGATTAACATGTTAGAAATTATAATAAATAATTAAGAATGTAGGATTAATTGTGATCTAAAAATATAATTAAATTAAAATTAGATTAAAAATTTAGTAATTATAATAAATAGTTAAATATTCAGGATTAATCATGGTTTAAAATATAATTAAATTAAAATTAGAATAAAAAATAAGAATTACAATAAATAATTAAGAATTTCTAACTAATTCTGATTTAATTGAATTAATACTAGATATTATAAATTATGTATATGAGAGATGAGAGAGATAGAAAATAACAAAAAATATAATATTTGAAGGTATTATAGTTATTTCACATCTATATTTAACGATATTAACGGTTTGATTTTAGTTCAAAAGCACATGGGGGGCTATTGGCCAAATTTATAGTTGAGTTCTATGCCTTAAACAGATTAACGACTTCCCTGGATGTAATTAAATAAAGAATAAACATAACAGAATAGAATATGTATTATTCAAATAAATTGTCACTTGTTACAAGTTGCATGAACTTAAACAAGAACAAATAATTGAAAATACAACAATCGACAGAAGAAAAGAAATAGGGATTGGAAAAAACTAATACTGATTGTTAGGTTTTTATTCTTGGCAATCCCGTTTGACAAAACTCCTTTCAATTGTAATGGTATTCAATCTTTTATTTCAGTGAGGCTATGAGTTTTAAATGTGAATCTAACCCGAATTGTGCCCTTGCAGAGGAGTTTGTGATCCGAAGTCCTATCATGTTTGCCACTTTGCTGACTATATCGGGGATCGAGCGGTCGTTTGTTTGCTCGAGCAGAGAACGTTTGGTTCCAGAAGTTTGACCTGTCTACGAAAGTACTGGAAGTTGGGACTTTACGCTCGAGCGAACTTTCCTGCTCTCGAGCAAGGCCCGCTCGAGCGGCCATTCTTGCACTCGAGCGGAGAACGCGATTCAATTTTCTATAAATATGTGTTTCAGTCAGATTTTAAGGTACGACTTCCAGATCTTCTTATTGGATATTAGGGTTTATATCTGGAGCTTTTTTGCTTGGTTTCTTTGATGTTTAATTGAGTATTCAACTCATGGTTTAAGAAGTATACATAAAAGGATTGTTTATTTATTCAATGCAAAAGAGAGTGTTGTTCTTCGGTGGATTCTGAGAAATTCGAGCCTGAAGCTTTAGGGAATTCTGGAGTGGCTCATCGTCATGATTTGACATCGGCATTGTGGATTTAACGTTGGGCAAGACAACTCCGAGGTGAAGACGATGGTGGAAGAGGTACATTGGGGTTGGTTCAATTCGGACGTAGATTCGCTAGGTAATTGAGAGTACACTTGTGTAATTCCTTTATGTCTTTTTAGTGGATTGTTTTGTGGCTTCTGTCCGTGATTTTTTTTATCACAATTGGAGGTGCTCCGATTGCGATTTTTTCACGTAAAATCATTGTGTTGATTTGTCTTTGATTGTTTGATTGGGATTGCTATTTTCTCATTAAAATTGATACATAATCACAAATCAATATCTAGGGGATTTCTAGATTTTTCACCGATCTACTCCTAAATTTTTTAATTCAACTACTCCTAACTGGAAGTTAATATCATGAACTATAAGTTGTTTGAGATGATTGATCTTTGCATCTCTCTTGGCCTATTTATAGGCTTAACCACATGAGAGAGAGAGAGAGAGAGAGAGAGAGATAGAATCTAAGCTCACGATTTTCTCAACAAGCTCGTGATTCCTCAATATGCCGTGATTTGTTCAACATTATCCATATCACATATTTGATAAGAACCACTTTGTAGATTTTGTGTTTGACTTGGTCTTGACTTCTTAATCTAAGCAATTAACTTTCAAATAGCTGTGATAGCTAACTGTTATGACTCTCCATTTAATATATCATCATGTCACCTCACTAGCACACTCATCAAGCCACGTTAGCATTCCTTAAAAATTATCTGTGATACACATGTGTAGTTGCTATTTTATACTTCTACTTTTTTATGCAATAAAATAATAATAGTAAGATTAATTGTGGCTGATCGACAGACGATCAATTCTTCTTTGTCGATAGGCCACATGATCAGATGATGATGAATCTAGTGAGCACCTTTCTTTTGAACAAAAGGTTGAGTTGGCAAAACCAACTAAATCACCAATCATCTATATATCACATGCATGTATACTTATAAATATTATATATATATATATATATATTGTGGGGACATAATTTTTGAATGACAACACGTGGCCAAGGTGCCACGTGTCCTGGTCATGACGCCGAGATCATCTCAGCTAGGCCGAGGTTATCGGTGAGAATACCGGAATCCGGGATAAGCGGATAAGGGACAAAAATCCTAGAATGAGAGAAGACTTCAGTTTGGGCAAAGATAAGACTCTTAGAGAGTTTATCCTAATCCTACTGGGAGTCCTAGATTAGCAGTAATCCTAAGTCCATTAGAGCTAGGCTTCTATTGGGACTATGATTGTGTTGGCTATAAAAAGGAGGCACCCCCATAGGTCTAAGGTATGTCTTTTATGCTCTGTCTAGTGAGTTAAGCACTATTGGTTATCTTTGAGAGATATTTTACTAACTTGATCGTCAGAGTGCCCCCGGGTGGATGAGCCACCGCCGGAATCTCTTATTTCTGTTGCAGGTTGTTCAGGCTTAACCTATTCTGCTGGTGTTCTCCAGTTGAGTACTAAGTTGGCAGTGTGGTCTGAAATTGACACACACACATATATATATATTCCTATGCTGACAAAGCCGATTATATATATACATGCATGTATTTATATAATATATATATATATATATATAAAGCATGCACACCATAAAAGCAATTGGAAATAATTTGTGGACAGATCACTAATCCGTCGACAGGCTTCTCAAATTTCTTTCAGTTTACAACCATCTGTAGTGGATTATTTTTTTGGCTTGTAACTATTTAATCGACAAGCCACAATAAGATTAAATTTGGTCACAATCGACAGAAAAACAAAATATGATGTCAACAATACTCCTTATTTAAGATAAAAGTAAATTTTGTCTTAAATGAATTAAATGACAAAAATCTAGGCCAACTAAAATAACAATTTTTGACCATTGTTGTTTTTCGAACCATATCACAAAGGCTAACTTCTGGTGTGACCCATACATCCAAAGTGAATGTTGGATTCCAAATCCCACACAATTGAATGTCATGAAAAATTCACAAATTTTGACACCTTGAACAATGTTGAAAAATTCACATCCAATAAACGTAGATTGTTCATAATTTTCAGCCACCTTTGGCCTAAAATCATGGCCCCAACGTTCAGAATTTTTGTGATGCTCCAAAATTTCCCAAATTTTTGGGGCATCACAATTTTCAACCATCATTAGCTTAAAATCATGCCCCCAAATGAATTTTTATCATTATTTTGTGATGAATTATTAACATTTTTTGAGAGAAGGGAGTGTTCTTCTCTTTTAAACCATTAACGACTTGTCAATCTTTGCTATGTTTGGCAAAACATCATGCCTCCCAAGTGAACCTTTATC
Source organism: Camellia sinensis (assembly GCF_004153795.1). Lineage (NCBI taxonomy): Eukaryota > Viridiplantae > Streptophyta > Magnoliopsida > Ericales > Theaceae > Camellia > Camellia sinensis. Next base: position 317,814 of record NW_021025241.1, read on the forward strand.
ATTAGAATTCTCAATATTTTTTGAGAGAATGGGTTGTTTTTAATTTTAGCCATTTATGGCCTATGAAAATCCTCAAAAGTCATATTATTTTCATGACTTGGTGTGCTAATCCTTAGAGCTACATACATTAGCTCTTCATGAACAATTGGCTTTTAAAAAATATGTGCATTAATCCTATGAGCCACATTATTTTCCTACCTTAATTTTTCATTGATCATTATGCCTTCTAATTTTTGCTTCCAATATCAATTCTTCATCAATTAGAAAAGGGACATTTACACACAAGGCCTAATTTATGAACTTATATTCCATTAAGTCCTAACTAAGATTTTTTAGACTTTCAAGTCCCATTAAAATTTTAATAGTCGGAATTGCCCTTTAAACAATGATTGTTCATTATTTATGATTATATATAAAAGAATATGATGATTTAACATTTATTTTGATTTTCAAAACTTTAAAACATCAACTTTCAAATTGAAAAACTATAAATAAAAAAAAAATTATGTGAAAAAAAAGCCTTTTTTTTTTGAAAAAAATTGAAAAAACTGAATTATTTTTTTATGCAAAACTGAAAATTTTGTCTCTATAAAGGAACATGATGATGGAACATTGATGTGCAAAATTGGGGGAAAAAAAAAACTTTAAAAATGAAACAACTGATAATATTTACAGTTTTATTGGATAATTGAATCAAACCAATATGTAGAAGGGCAAAAACGTTTAATCTCATGTTCTATTTTTTTTTTCTCAGTTAGTGAAACAATTATCTAAAACATTAATATGCAAAATTGATAATATTTTTAGTTTTAAAAATTGAGAAAGACTGATAATATTTCCAGTTTTACTAAATAGGATTTATTGATTCAAGAAATCTTAGATAGAACCTGAGCTACCATAATATTTATAAATAGGACTTTTAAATAATTAACTCATTAGAATCTTAGATAGAACCTGAGCTACCATAATATTTATAAATAGGACTTTTAAATAATTAACTCATTAGAAGAATTTGTCCTTTAAGTTGATGAATTTTTGTATTACAGTAATTTAAATCTCTTTGCGTTAAATAATACAAAGATAATGAAATTGTTTGAAATCTTTACCTATAAAGAGAATTAATCTCTTCTTTTAGGGCTAAAATTTCACTCCCGCACCATGTAACAGCGCCCGCGGGCCTCATGCTACAGTTCGGACTCGACTTTTCGTAGTCACGGTTCTAAATCTGAACCAAAGAGTCCAAATCTGGCAAATCGTTTTGAGAAACAGATTTTTGAAAAAGTAGCGCCAAACATGGACTGCTTTGCCAGAGAAATCTTTACCTATAAAGAGAATTAATTTCTTCTTTTAGGGCTAAAATTTCACTCCCGCACCAATAAATTTAACCCTCACAATGCCAAATCATTCTTTTCACAATCATTTGTCATGCCATTATGTTGGCAATAAACGGTAGAACCATCACCATAACACTGACAATTTTTAGAATATGAGACATTCCACTGATAATTTGTATCCATTGGAACACTACCACTCTATTGACAGTATGCATCCTTGGGTTCACAAGGTGTAAACATGCCACTTGAGGGCATGATTTTATATGCATTAATCTGCTTTGTCATTGTCATTACTCCAAGTTAGAATGGTACTACTAGGCGTGCCAATTTATGTTGGCAAAAATTTGGTTTAAGCCCAATTGATAGTAACTGATTGACAGACTTGAATGAAATTTCACATAAACACAAAAAGGTTAGACTTGTGGTTGAGTTCTATGTCTTAAACAGATTAACGACTTCCCTGGAAGTAATTAAATAAAAAAGAAATAGAAAAAAAATAGAATATGTATTATTCAAATAAATTGTCACTTGTTATAAGTTGCATGAACTTAAACAAAAACAAAGTACTAAAAAATACAGCAATCGACAGAAGAAAGAAATAGGAATTGGAAAAAAAACTAACACTGATCTACTCCTAACATTACTAATTCAACTACTCCTAACTAGAAGTTAATATCATGAATTGTGAGTGATTTGCAATGATTGATCTTTGCATCTCTCTTGGCCTATTTATAGGCTCAACCACATGAGAGATAGATAATCTAAGCCCACGATTTCCTCAACAAGCCCACGATTCCTCAATATGCCATGATTTCCTCAAGATTATCCGTATCCCATGTTTGATAAGAACCACTTTGTAGATGCAATAGCTAACTCTTCTGACTCTCCATTTAATACATCATCATGCCACTTCATTGGTACACTCATCATGCCACATCACAATTCCTTAAAAATTATTTGTGATACGCGTGTCTGGTTGCCACTTTATACTTCTACTTTTTTGCACAATAAAATAATAATAGTAAAATTAATTGTGGCTAATCGATGAGCGATCAATTCTTCTCTGTCGATAGGCTACACGATCAGATGATGATTAATCTAGTGAGCACCTTTCTTTCGAACAAAAGGTTGAACTGGCAAAATCAATTAAATTACCAATTATATATATACCACATGCATGCATGCATACATATAAAATGTTATATATATATTCCTATGCTGACAAAGCCTATTGTCATGAATTATATATATGCATGCATGCATTCATTCATATATAATATATGTATATATATATAAAGCATAAACAACAATAAAAGCAATAAGAAATAATTTGTGGCTAATCTATAGATCACAAATCTGTCAACACGTTTCTCAAATTTCTTTCAGTTTACAGTCATCTGTAGTGGATTGTTTTTCTGGTCTGTAGCTATCTCAATAAGATTAGATTTGGTCACAATTAATAGGAAAAGAAAATATGCATATGACTATTTTTAAAAGATAAGAAGGTAAACTACTATCAAATCATACCACAGAAAAATAAAATTAATTTTGACCTAAATTTTACTTATGAATGAAAAAAATTTCATATATTTTTGTGCAATCCATTATTAAATGATATAATCAAGATTTTCCATGTAACAATTTTCACAACTCTTACAATAGAGAAAGTTGCATTATGTTATATGGGAGTAGCTTGCCTCCAGTCCTTAATCAGACTGGATGGTACTGTTCGGCTCGTGGGGGCTCACCACATGTCTTGTTTTGATAATCCAAACCGTTCAATGTGTAGAACTTGTCAAGTACTATATACCTGTAAAAAAATCACGTTGATCGGATATCGATAGCTATCTAATCATATCAGTTTTTTGTCAACCGTTAATTTGTTCACCGTCCATTTTTTTTAATACAAAACTGATTTGATCACATAGCTATCGATATCTGATTAACGTGATTTTTTATAAGCATATAGTACTCAACGAGTTCTACACATTGAACGGTTCGGATTATCAAAACAGCATCGGTAGTCAGCCCTCACGGGCCCAATAACACCATCCAGTCTGATTAAGAACTGGAGGCAAGCTGCTCCCATGTTATATATAGTAAATTTTGTTCTAGTATTTTTTTATTTTTTATTTTTGGCAAAAATGAGGTAAAAAAAATTGAAGTATTTGAAAATGTTTTATAGTTTTTTACAAAAATCGTGTAAAAATCAAAGAGAATGAGAATGAATTTTTTTTTGGTATGATTTGTTTTTATTTTTTAACTTTTCAAATAGTGTTAAGTTGTCAAATGAAATCTTTCATGTTTTAGTTTTTTTTGTTGGGTAAATTATAAATACACCATCTGGGGTTTACTTAAAGTACAAATTACACCTTGTGATTTGGGAGATTACAAATATCCCTTGTTAGAATTTTTTATTTAACAAAATTAACTAAAAAAATGAAATTCATAATTGCTCTCATATACAATAATAAAATTACTTCAATTATTAATTGAAATATATTTCTAACATAATTAAAAATTATTAATTGGCTTGATAATTTATTAATAAAAGGAACGCTTTGTTATGAAATTAAAATTTTTAAAAGTGAAAAGTAATTTCTAGAATTACAAGTAACAATTTTTATTTTAATCAAATTTTAAAAAGTGTATTTATAATTTATATTTTTTTATTTAGTGTTAGACCTTGGGAAGTTGGGATCCAATTTGAACCCACTAATAGAGATCAGAGTACTCGTTCAACTTGAGTTCAAAAAAAAAAAAAAACGAACTCGGTCAACTTTGTTGTTTGTACGCAATTGAGGTTTGAAAATAATGTGTTGGCGGGGGTTCTCTTGGCCGGTTTCATACTGGATTAAAAAAAACATGATTGGGACTGGGAGGTGGCTTTCTGGAGAAAACATTTATTGTAATTACAAGTGATTTTATATGTATTAATTGATATATTAATTAATATATTAACATATGTTATGTTATTATCATTTTAAAATTATAGATCTTATCCATTATACAAATTATAAAAATTCAACGTCTCTAAAATTATATTATATCATTCATTAGTAATTGATATATGAATTAGTGTATAATTTTATTCTAAATAATAATATCAATGCCGACTTAAGTTTTGAACACACAGCGGGACCCACAAACTGCAATTGCTAATGGGCAGAACTACTGACTTAAGTTTTACTCACAAATCTAGAGATTTAAAAATTGGTTAAGGGGGGTTTTCAGGGCTAAGAAGATGAAACCGAACTCTCCTCCACACGCACAAAGACATAAAGATAACGATGGTGAATTTTTATTTTATTTTAGATACATCAAAATTTACGATGGTTATTTGATTTTAATAACTTTGTCATATGCGGGCAGTAGTTATAGGGTATTGTATGAGCACGAAATAATGTTCTCGTATAATTATGTTGATTAAGTCTGCGTTCCTCCAAACGTCGTCGCTTTACTCCCTGAAAACACAAACGTGAGCTAGCCGGCGGATGTGTGCCGGATATCTCTCCGATGCCTAAGTCAGCAAAATAGACAAATAGACAAAAGCTCTATGTATTCGGGAATCAAAATTGTGTTACCTCTACATAGGTTATGTTGTGAGCTTTTATAGGTTCCGCATAGCACAATCCTAGTAGGACTCTTATTTCTCCAAGTAGAGTCCTCCTAGGAATCATACTCCTGAAAGATAATGCTTATTCTTCAACATCCCCTCACTGCTTAAACCAAGTGAGATGGTGTTACCACGGTTGGATGACAGGATGACCGAGCTAACACTTACCCTTTGACATACTCAATTCGGTGATTCTGTACGCAGTGCCTAGCTCGGTCCCCGTCCAAGTACACCTCGGTTCTAGTTGTTCGAACTGAGCTAATCTGCAGCAATCCCTCATCGGGCTAACCAGGATGAGGTCAATCACGCAAGGCCCAAGCTCCTCAATCCATCGCTCGGTCCGAACTTTGCTTGAGTCAAGCTTGCTAGCTCTAAGACCGGGCTATGTCAAAGCTTACCCTGATCCATTGTGCGGCCCAACTCACAAAGAAGCCCTTAGCTCGGCCCAATTATAAATTACCCTTTCAATTGCCCCTTAATCCCATCTGCGTAGCATGATTAGGATTACTTGTCACCAGCCGAGCTAAAAACTTTAGCCTTTCAACCGAGCTAAAACGCCGCCGGGCTACCGAACAGTTCGGTAAAAAAAAAACGCCTTTTCAGTCGCTGCAAAACTGAATCGCTTTCTATTCCACGGACACATGGCTGACCCCCATTGGACAAGCACAACTGTCCCAGCCATCTTCGTACTTTGCATATTTTGAACAGTCCGCCTTTTCCATACGCCTTAAACAAAAACTCTATGTTTTGAATCCACCACTTCTATTATTCATCATTTTCTCTCTCTCTCTGAGCCTCTATTTTTCCAAACATAATGCCTGCGAAGCACTTCCTTGCGATCTCGATCTTTATCCTCTCGTCTTCAAACTGTAAGTAACTCAACCCCACTTCCTTTTTGTTTGTTTAGTTTCCGTAGTATGTAGCATACTATTCGCATGTTTCTCAAAACACACTACTTTGGTTTCCATTTTTCTGGGAAAAAACCATGTAATAGAACCACTGTATTCATGAATAATCTGAAGAACGATGCATTTGTGTTTGTACTTAAGGTGTGCACCTAGCCGAACTAGATTAAGTTCCAATAGGTCTTACCTTCTGTTTCACTAAGACAAACTAAGGGACTGTATTAGGTGTGCACACTACTGAACTAGAAAGCCTTAACCAATGATCAGGCTATCACTTGGGACCAAACCAGCTCTTTGATATAGTCAAAACTGAACCAAGAATGCCACACCCTAAGCTTCAACCGGGCTAGGAACCTCTCGTTCCGCTTAACTGAGCTGAAGTCCTTCGTCTCAACCGAGCTAAGAATAGACTGTATAGTACGTAGCCGAGCTAGGACTCTATTTATTTTGCCTTTGTTTCTTTTAGCACTGTCCAACGATCTGTGCTTAACACTTCTCCTTTTCATTTTGCAGACTGACTTAGGTTGGCCAAGCACTCCTTTGAACATGTCAACCGAGATACTCATCACCATCCCAGCACCGAGCTAATTTATACCTAATTTAAGTCCATATGGGTAAATACAGATTCTTAGTTAACTCTCCAGGGGCTATGGCCGAGTTTGGAAGGGACTACAACATCCCTGATGATGTTCATCTTAGCTTAGCTGAACTAGGCACCACTCCCTGGGGAAAATCGGGCTTCGTTCCGTTCACCCTCCTTTCTATTGTAGAAACCGGACTCCGATTCCCTGTACAGCCTCTTCTTTGTGAATTCCTCAGACAAACAAGACTTTGCCCTACCCAGCTTTCCACAAATTCGTACAGAATAATAAATGGCATTGCCGAGCTAAACCGCCGGCTTGGCCTCAACCTCGGTTTAGCCGAGCTATTTCACCAGTACTCCCTCGGCCAGAATGAAGATGGCTGGGTGTATTATTTAAGAATAAGACGCCGCCAAGAGAAAATAATTAAAAACACACCAGACAAAGATGTAAATGACGATATTTTTTCTGGGTCTCGGGCAACTTTGAAGACCAGGAGGCCCAGATCCCGGGCGACCGAATTAACTGGAATAAAGGAGTAGCTGGTATACATATCTTGGCTCACTTTGTGCATTCTTTACTCCGTTGGTCTCATTTTCAACCGTACTAACCGTTGTTTTTTTTCCTTTATGCAGACTTGAACCATCTAAAGACCCAGTATAGTTACCCTAATCTTGACGCACTCCGCGCCGCACTAAGATATCCGAACCGAGGTTGGGCCTAGTTACTCAACTTTGAGCCAACATATAGATACATCAGTAGGGGGAAAACTAGGGTGACAGATTTCCTTTTAGAGCCATCACCAGAACCCGATTCAACTCTTCCACAAATCAACTTAATTCCATTAACAGCGGAACAAAAAATGGCCAAGGAGAGAGCAGTTAGGGCCCTCATCACCGAAACAAATCAAGTCGACGTACCACAAGCCGGCCAATCACAAGAGGCCGTGGTAGCCCTTCTAACCACCCAGCCTTCATCATCTCGGCCAAGCAAGCGCGCTCGGACTTCCACAACCGAGCCACGCCTTGTTGACGAGGATGAAACTGTGTTTCCACAAATCACTTCGCCAAGCCCAGAGCCCACACGATCTGACCGGGCTAATACTTCAGAATGGGTGCTCAAGATTACATTAGAACCGAGCTATCACTAGCACTGACTCGGTGGTCGCAGAAAAAGACCATTCGCTGGCTTTCAACCTCGCCAAGAGCGTATACCTGCCAGCTGATATGGAACATCACGACCACCTTACCAAGCTAAAAGCCATCCGCTCGGCCACCAATTCGATGGTGTTGGTGAGTACTTCTCTTTTTTCTTTTCAATTTTGTGCCTCTATTTACTCGGTTTTACTCAAAATTGTTTATCTCTTCATTTGCAGGCCCTACAGAAGAACCACGTCGCTCACAAGCGCGTGTTGGAACTTCGAAAGACAACAAGGCAGGTCGTGGCAGAGGCCAATGCTAAATCAACCTAGCTAGAAGAGTCAAAAAAGAAAATGGCTGAGCTACATACCGAGATAGCCCACCTGACCGATCTTGTTAGCTCGGCTGAAGCAGATAAGCAAAAGGCTGCTGCCGAGTTTAAAGACAAATATCTGTGCGAGTTAGCCAGGCTCGAGAGAAAGAAGAATGCTGAGATCGCCCGGTTGGAGAAGAGTGTGGAAGACGCTGAAGACCGGGGTTACAAGGAGGGGGAGACCACTTACATCCAACAATGCGAAGCTGCGAAAGACATATTCTTCAAATATGGATAAAAGGCGGCTGTGGCGCAGCTCGGTCATAGCCAAGAGACCGAGGTCTTCCTAAACCCTCCTCCTCATTTTATACCGAGCTACATGGTGGAATACGTGAATGCAGTGCAACAAAAATTTTTTCAAAAAGGAGAGGACGACGAGGACCCTGCTCCTCAAGACAACGCCCAGCTCGGTTGCCAATCTATCTCTCCCACTCCAGTGGTTTCCATCCCGCTTTCGCCTGCTGCGACTAATGTGGTGCCCCCGACCGAGCTAAACCAAGGCTTGCTTGCCACAACCGAGCTATCTTTGGGTGAAGCCCGGGTTGAGTTGGACACCGATCTGGAAGACCTTTTTGCCTGATTTTGTATTTTTTTCTTTTGCTACCAATGAAGTTTGTAACCGGGCTACGACCCCTCCTTTTGTAATGCACTTTTGGAATGAAATCTTCAGTTTTTTTATCTTTTTGTTCGGTTTATTCCATATCTGCATTTATTTTTTTAGCTATAATTTGTATGAAGTTTACCTTTTCTGGCCGAGATACCTATATCGGTCTTAACCTTGTAATCTGTTTGGCCATACTTGCCAACCTCTTCAGCCTAGATCCTTATCTCGGTTGAAGAGTACTTAAAGTTGGTTATTCCAGCCAACCACTATTCAACCAAGATCCTTATCTCGGCTGAAGAGTACTAAAAGTTAGTTTTTCCAGCCAACCTTCTTCAGCCTAGATCCTGATCTTGGCTGAAGGTAGCTCAAAGTTGGTTATTCCTGCCAACTTAGAGCCAGAGTGTTTGGTTATTCCTGCCAAACTTCTTCAGCCTAGATCCTGATCTTGGCTGAAGAGAGCTCAAGGTTGGTTATTCCTACCAACTTAGAGCGAGAGTGTTGGTTATTCCTGCCAACCTTCTTCAGCCTAGATCCTGATCTTGGCTGAAGAAAGCTAAAAGTTGGTTATTCCTACCAACTTAGAGCCAAAGTGTTTGGTTATTCCGGCCAAACTTCCTGTAGCCTAGATCTTTATCTCGGCTTAGGAGAAATATGTGTTGGTTTTTCCAGCTAACCTCTTCAGCCTAGATCCTGATCTCGGCTGAAGAAAGCTCAAAGTTGGTTATTCCGGCCAACTTTGATTTCATCACCCCTAGTTCACTAAACTACTTTTACAGAAGAAAATAATTTATGCTAAAAAGGAAACTACTTGTTTTATTGGAAAAAAAAAACTACAAGTATGTTTAAAGAAAAGCTAAAAGTAAAATAGTTTGAGATTGGCCGTGTTCCATGGTCTGGGAATGGCCTTGCTGTCTTTATCTTCCAAGTGGTATGCCCTTTTTCCTGCTAATCCAACCACTTTGTATGGTCCGTCCTAATTAGGCCCTAACTTGCCTTCTCCGGGTACAAGGGTGTTTCCTATTACTTTGCGCAGCACCCAATCTCCAATCTTGAATTGCCTCGGATGTACTGTCTTTTTATATTTTCTTGATAACTCTTGCTGGTATGAGGCGATGTGAGCCAGTGCTCTTTTTCTTCTCTCTTCTGCAAGGGTCGAGCTCCAATGCTACGGCTTCTCCATTTAAGTCTGGGTTGAAATTTTCACTTCTAATAGTGGGAAGGCCAACTTCTAGTGGGATTACTGCTTCTATGCCATAGGCCAAGGAAAAAGGTGTTTCTCCAGTTGACCGCTGAGGTGTGGTACGGTAAGCCTATAAAACGTAAGGGAGCTCCTTAGCCCACTTGTTTTTTCTTTCTTGTAGACACCCCATTTTTGACCGCCTTTAAGACTTGGGCACTACTAATGGTTTACTCGGTAATGAAGGTGCACAGGGCAGAGGTTCAATTTCTTCGGCAAGGAGAGAGTCAAATCTCAACTTCATACCCCTTTTGGACCAAAACAATCTTGATCAAAAGATTTTAGACCTTGAAACCCTTTCTTTCAAAATGTTTTGAAAATAACGTTCCTACGATGTTTCGACGCTCGTATTTCGTTAAATATTGCGCTTTTCGGTAAATCGAGCAAGGACAAAGTAGAAATGAATGAAAGAGAGATGAAATCTTTGAAAAAAATTTCAAAACACTTTGTTTAGGGGTTTGGAGTTGAAGAAAAGAGGAAAGGAGAGAAGAAAACTAGTTTGGGAGAAGTTCGACATGAGTTCGGGTAGGACCAAAACTGCGCGGCTTCACCAAAACAGGCATAACTTTTTTCATAGTTGGAATTTTGATGCAAGACTGGTGCCATTGGAAAACTAAATTCCGGGGCTTCAATTTGGAAAGAAGAATAACCTGAAAAGGAGTTCAGACAAAGGAGTTATGGCTATTTGAAGTTGGACCTGAAAAGCAGAATTTTCCTACCGACCAGAAAAACTAGCTGGCCGACCAGAAAAGGTGGCTGGCCGACTACTTTCTCCTAAAAAAGTGGTCGGCTGGCCAGAAAAGTGGTCTACAGGTCCCAAACTCAGATATTTATCCTCCAGCTGTCTTCCACAACCTCCAGCTGTCCCATAGACAGATATTTTCGAGCCAACTCTCATTTTTGCCATATATGAGGCTATATCTCTCATTTTCAAGGGACAATCTTCTTGGAGAAGCTTGGGAGCTTCTCACTCTAAAAAGTTTCTCTCTCTCTCTACAACTTCTAGGGCTGAATCTCTGCCCCTTTCTCTATATACTCCACTCCCTTGCCCATTTTGTGCGTAGAAGTGTTTGAAATTGAAGAAATGCTTCTAGTTTGCCTTGGCATCCTTCATCAAAGTTAACCACCATTGGGATGAGGTTCTTTGAGGATCATTTTGAGCTTCAAAAGCTGGTCTTGGCTCAGAAAGTTGGCTGGTTTTGCTGAGCTCCAAGGGTAATCATTTTTCCATCTTTTAAGCTTTGTTTTGATCCATCTCTTAGCTTTATTTTCATGCATATTTGAGCTTTGTTGTCAACTGAAAAAAGTCTTGATTTGAGGTCCTTTTGATGTTTGTTTAAGGCCCTTTTGGTGTTGAGGGTCCTCTACCCTCTTGCATGCCTCATTTTGCCTTGTTTTGAGCCATGCCCTAAGGCGTTTTTGTTGACCTTTGCTTGGCCTTTTAACCACTGAAATCCAACAGATTTTCAGTGGTTAACATGTGTTTTTGAGAGTCAAAATCAGAGAGGGGTGACCCTCTCCCTCCTTGTCTTGTTCACTAGCATTTTTGGCCTTACAAAGGAGCCTTCATTTGCACACCTCCAAGCCTTGTTTCCAGCCCTTGTTAGTGACTTTAAGGGCCTGCCTAGCCTCTGTCCAGAGTTGGTTTTGTCACCTTGGGTGTGTCTCTTGCATGTGTAGAATAACCCCTCTTATAGCCTATCAAAGGAGCATGTCATTCTTGCATTCATTGATCATGCAACGAGAACACCGGGACATGCCCGCGCATCTCTAAACAAAGCGTCCTAACGCATCGCACGCGAGAGGAGAAAGGGGTAACGAGAACACCGGGACGTGCCCACGTATCTCTAAACAAAGCGAATGATGTAAACACTATGGTAAACTCGAATGCTGCAACATGCAACCATCTCAAGCAAATCATCTTTAAAGGCCTAAAACGCCAAACTAGTGAAGCCATTTGCACTACAACTATGCAAAACAAGACTCATATGACCAAAGTAGCCCAAAATAGAGCTAAATCATTCCAAATCAGAGGCAAACATATGCTAGAAATAAGCTAAGTTAGGCTACAAAAAAATGCTACCATGTGATGCTAATTAGGCATGCAAGTGAGACACAAGGAGGGGAGGCTAACCCCTTCCATTTTGGACTTCAAAACATGTTTTCCACTACTGAAATAACTCTGAATTTTAGTGGTTTAAAGGTCCAAAAAGTTTGATTTAAATATGCTAAAAGATGGTGCAAAAGCTCACACAAATAAGCAACAAGAAGGATGGACTACTCCTTAACACAAAATGACCTCAAACCATCATGTTAAGCCTCAAAAATTAGAGTTTTTTGCAGTTGAAAACTTGGTAAAAAATATTATAAAAAGATGGCAAAGCAAGTAATTAAAACCAAGCCTACAAGGTAAGTCTTATACCTCTTGAAGCACAACACAAAATAGGCACAAATTCCAGCTCAAACCTCCTTCTAAAAGCTCAAACTAGGCTCCAAGTGACCTCAGCTCCAAGGTGGTCAAGTTTGGTTAAGGCATGATGTACAAATGTGTAGATAAATAAAGCTTTAAGGCGCAAAACAAGAAGAGAGAGAGAGAGAGAGAGAGAGAGAGAGAGAGAGA
>NW_021025241.1:330247-371736 GCF_004153795.1 Camellia sinensis
CTGGGTTCCTCTCCATTTAAGTCTGGGTTGAATTTTCACTTCTAATAGTGGGAAGGCCAACTTCTAGTGGGATTACTGCTTCTATCCATAGGCCAAGGAAAAGGTGTTTCTCCAGTTGACCGCTGAGGTGTGGTACGGTAAGCCTATAAAACGTAAGGGAGCTCCTTAGCCCACTTGTTTTTTTTTCTTTCTTGTAGACACCCCATTTTTTGACCGCCTTTAAGACTTGGGCACTACTAATGGTTTACTCGGTAATGAAGGTGCACAGGGCAGAGGTTCAATTTCTTCGGCAAGGAGAGAGTCAAATCTCAACTTCATACCCCTTTTGGAACAAAACAATCTTGATCAAAAGATTTTAGACCTTGAACCTTTCTTTTTTCAAAATGTTTTGAAAAAACGTTCCTACGATGTTTCGACGCTCGTATTTCGTTAAATATTGCGCTTTTCGGTAAATCGAGCAAGGACAAGTAGAAATGAATGAAAGAGAGATGAAATCTTTGAAAAAAATTTTCAAAACATTTGTTTAGGGGTTTGGAGTTGAGAAAAGAGGAAAGGAGAGAAGAAAACTAGTTTGGGAGAAGTTCGACATGAGTTCGGGTAGGACCAAAACTGCGCGGCTTCACAAAAACAGGCATAACTTTTTTCATAGTTGGAATTTTGATGCAAGACTGGTGCCATTGGAAAACTAAATTCCGGGGCTTCAATTTGGAAAGAAGAATAACCTGAAAAGGAGTTCAGACAAAGGAGTTATGGCTATTTGAAGTTGGACCTGAAAAGCAGAATTTTCTACCGACCAGAAAAACTAGCTGGCCGACCAGAAAAGGTGGCTGGCCGACTACTTTTCTCCTAAAAAAGTGGTCGGCTGCCAGAAAAGTGGTCTACAGGTCCAAACTCGATATTTATCCTCCAGCTGTCTTCCACAACCTCCAGCTGTCCATAGACAGATATTTTCGAGCCAACTCTCATTTTTGCCATATATGAGGCTATATCTCTCATTTTCAAGGGACAATCTTCTTGGAGAAGCTTGGGAGCTTCTCACTCTAAAAAGTTCTCTCTCTCTCTACAACTTCTAGGGCTGAATCTCTGCCCCTTTCTCTATATACTCCATCCCTTGCCCATTTTGTGCGTAGAAGTGTTTGAAATTGAAGAAATGCTTCTAGTTTGCCTTGGCATCCTTCATCAAAGTTAACCACCATTGGGATGAGGTTCTTTGAGGATCATTTGAGCTTCAAAAGCTGGTCTTGCTAGAGAAGTTGGCTGGTTTTGCTGAGCTCCAAGGGTAATCATTTTTCCATCTTTTAAGCTTTGTTTTGATCCATCTCTTAGCTTTATTTTCATGCATATTTGAGCTTTGTTGTCAACTGAAAAAAGTCTTGATTTGAGGTCCTTTTGATGTTTGTTTAAGGCCTTTTGGTGTTGAGGGTCCTCTACCCTCTTGCATGCCTCATTTTGCCTTGTTTTGAGCCATGCCCTAAGGCCGTTTTTGTTGACCTTTGCTTGGCCTTTTAACCACTGAAATCCAACAGATTTTCAGTGGTTACATGTGTTTTTGAGAGTCAAAATCAGAGAGGGGTGACCCTCTCCCTCCTTGTCTTGTTCACTAGCATTTTTGGCCTTACAAAGGAGCTTCATTTGCACACCTCCAAGCCTTGTTTCAGGCCTTTTTAGTGACTTTTAGGGCCTTCCTAGGCTCTGTCCAGAGTTGGTTTTGTACCTTGGGTGTGTCTCTTGCATGTGTAGAATAACCCCTCTTATAGCCTATCAAAAGAGCATGACATTCTTGCATGCATTGATCATGTTTCAGTGAGTTTTTGGGCTTTATTTGGCATGTCATGTCTCTGACTTTTGCTGGTTTAGTGGCATCTTGAATGCTTCATATGTTTGTAGTGTAACCATGCCACTAGCTTCCATTGCATGTTGTTTTGGCCATTGATTCTAGCATATTTTGGCCATGTTCTAAACTGATTTTATTCATGATTTTGGCTGCCTTAGCTCTGTTTTGAGGTCCCATGGTCGAATAATGCTTGCCATGCATGCTTGTAGTGTAATACCCTTGCCTAGCTTCGAGTTTTGAAGCCTCTTGCATGCTTAACTTGAGTTGTTTTCATGTTTTGGCATCATTGAACATGTTATTTCAGAGCTTATACTTGTGCCATATTCCCATTTTTCCACTCTTTAAATGCGTTTGAGAGTTGTGCTTGTATGCCTCATTTTTGGGCTATTGCATGAGCTTCATTTTTGTGCATTGCAAGCCATCATTTTAGTCCATTTTGCCATTGTTTTGGGTCTGCATAGGAACTGTTTGGGGTTGATTTGGTCATTTGGGCATCGCTTTCATACCTCTAGTGTAATGCACTTCACTAGTTTCGGTAATTGTGCCATCCAATATGCATCGGTGAGTTGTTTGCATGATTCAGGACCATCTTGTATCATTTCAGAGCTGGAACATGTGTCATTGTATGCCATATTTAATCCTTGTCATGCTTTGGTAGAGTTGCATTTGTTCCTTAGGTTTGGTCCCTGACATTTTGTGCATGTTTGCATGTACCTTGTTGCCTCATTTTCATCATATTGGCCATTGATTTGGGCGCGGCTGAGGTCCATCCATCTTGGTTTAAGTCCATCTTGCATTGTGTATGCCATATAGTCCATGTTATCGCATGTTCGATCATTGCATTGCATATGCCTCGTTTATAACATTGCGTATGTTAGTGCATTGTGTATGCACGCCATATAATCCACGTGCATTGAGTATGCCCTTGATTAGTCCATAGCATTGTGTATGCTAGTTGCATGCTTGCATGTCATCCTTTGCATGTTTGCATCACTTAGTCGCATTACATTTAGGATTGCATACTAGAGTTGCATTTGTACATGCCATGCCATCTCTACTTGTTGCATTGTGTTTGGAATAGGAGTTAGTCCAAACACGGGAAACGAGGAACGTTTCATACTCCAAGTGATGAAACGTGCCTCAATTCTCGGTCGCCGACACTCTTGACCATTCATGATAGAGTTGTTAGTTTTAGTTGCTTATATTGAATTCATGTCCTATTGAGTCGTGCAATTCGACTCCTCAGCCATCATGCATCGGGATGCGTGATTGAGGCACGAGGATCGAGGACTACACTCCCTAGAGCTTATGCAATGACGGGGAGAGTGTTGGGCACACATATGTTGAAAATACTTTGCCTTCTCTCTCTCTTGCCTTGTTGTAGAAAATGCAGAAACCAGGAGAAGAACTGGCCGGCCGACTAGGTTTGTCGGCAGACCGACCACCTTTTTTGTTTTTTTCACCACCAAGGGTGGTCGGTAGGTGGTTCTCCGATGCTTATATAGTCTGGCTCGGCTTGACCTCTTCCTAGCATTCAATTCCCCTAGATTCCCAGGGTGGAGTTTCATCTCCTTGGAGCTTTGTGCAAGTTTCTGAGTTCAATTGCAAACAAAGGCGAGTCGAGGCATCGCGATGGATTTCCCGACAAGGCGACTCGAGCATGCATGCATCCTTTATCATTCGGAACAGAGCTGAGGCAGTCCATTTCATGTAGCTTGCATGCTAATTTATTTGCTTCCTTAGTTTAATTTGTTAATTAATTAATGTTGTGTAATATTTAGCTGTAATTCGTTATTCATTTCGGTCGTGTAATAACTAGTTTAATTAGCTTAGATTAGCTAGTTGGTTCTGTATTATTTATTCGGATCCTCCGCGAGAGGGTGAACTTTGTAATAAGTGTGAGTGTGTGTGATGCATGTCTTCCAACCCCACGTCTTTCTCCCTTTTATTTACCAGCTTATGATAGTTAGTTTTAGGACACGTTTCAATTAGCATCCTTATGCTCGTATGTTTGCATCCATTCATCTGTTTTGCATGCACCGGGCTCGGTGCATCATACTAACTGCATTGTATTTCAATTCCAAGTTGAATACATGTTACCTGTAGTATCTCATATGCTATCTTAGAATAGCCGAGCCTATCTTAGTTCCATTCTTGCATGTGCTACATTAGGCATCTCAGCATAGTTAGGATTCATGCATTTTTTCTAATTAGCTTCTTTCTTTGGCTTGAAGTACTCGATAAGTGTTTATGCTTTAGCATCCTTGCATGCGTGTAAGTGACTGCCATGATAGCATGCTTACCATGAGGCTATGTGCTTATGTGATATAACTGCCTGAATGCCTGTGGGTGAAGGTTGGGTTGCTTGAATTGGAATAATTCGACGAAACCCATGTTTTAGCCTACTTGCGAGTAGCAAACTTCAATCCATTTTTAAAACAAACGGATATGCGATGGTTTGTTCCAACTTAGGCAATCTAATCTATACTTGTATGCTGTGCGCATCATATAGTAATTCTAGGTTAATAACTAGAATAAGAGCACATGTGTTTTCAAAAACAAGATATCATGCTTAGTAGTGGCCGATCTTTCATCGGGCGAGAGGGGGTGCTCATGAAATGACCTTCCCCAATCGTACCCAAGTTCCCGAGCTAAGGCAACTTTGGTGATGACGGACACGTGGCCTTAGGCACGAGTCAGGGTTTCCTAAATCTCTCCAAAATAAAATATTTAGGTGGCGACTCTGTATCTGGTGAAGCAATCCATGTTTGACACTTCTTTCTAAAAATCAATTTTTCAAAACGATTTGTCGGATTTGGACTCTTTGGTGATTTATCGATCTTGCATTGCACTTTGTGAGATTAGATTCAGAACCGTGACATTGAGTCCGAACTGTAGTAAGCCCAATGAACAAAACGTGATTTTCCCGGGACGTTCGGGGACGTCTACATTTCTCCAGCCTTTTTTTCAATCCATCCAAGATGACTTTGTTTGATGCTTCCGCTTGGCCATTTGCTTGGGGGTATGTTGGTGTAGAATTGTAGAATTCTATCTTATGCTCCTCACAAAAGCCTCTAAAAATTTTGTCATCGAACTGAGTGCCGTTGTCAGATATTAGAGCCTTGGGTATGCCGAATCGGGTGATGATATTCTGCAAGACGAACTTCTTCACATCTTTCTCTTTTATTGAGGCGAGTGCTTCTGCTTCCACCCATTTTGTGAAGTAGTCTATTGCTGTAAGAAAGAACTTTCTGCTGCCGAATGCCGTTGGAAGTGGTTATACTATGTCCAAGCCCCACATTGCGAAGGGCCATGGGCTTGTTAATAGTAGAAGCTCTCTGGCTGGTTGATGTATTTGGTATGTGAACTTCTAACATTTCTCGCACTTCTTGACATACTTCTCTAAATCTGCTTGCATGTAAGGCCAAAAATATCATTGCGAAATTGTTCTGTAAGCCAATGAACTTCCCCTTTGGTGGCTTCCGCATACGCCTTCGTGTATCTCGAACAAGAATGCCTCGACCTTGCTGGGATGGACACATTTCAAGTAAGGTCCTGTGAAGGATTTTTGTACAAGGCCATTGATGGGGAGAGCCAAAATCGCTGTGACTTTGCTCTGATCTTGTTGGCGTCTTTCTTTTCTTTAGGTAAGACGCCGTCTTTTAAAAACATTATAATGAGATCCGTCCATGAGGGGCTAGTTCGACGCAACATACCTCAGCTACTTCGGGTTCTTCAATGCTTGGTCGAGGTAGGAAGTCGATCAGAAATGGATGTGGGATGGATGTATCTGCCATTGAAGCGAAGTCTGCTAGTTCGTCTGCTCTGCTGTTTTTTTCTCGGCCGATCTGTTCTATTTGCACTGTTTCGAATTTCATGATCTCCTTTCTGACTAACTTTTGGTACTTAGCCATCATCTTATCCTTTGTCTCGTAGTCGTCTGAAATTTGGTTCATTACCAGCTAGGAGTCACTGTAAACCATTAGCTCGGGGGCTTGCATGAAGAGTGCTGATTTTAGGCCTGCTAAGAGTGCTTCATACTCCTCCTCATTGTTTGATGCTGGGAAGCCAAGGTTGACTGCCTGTTCCACTACTAGGCCATTTGGTGAGATGAGGACTATGCCAAGTCCTGCACCATGCCTATTGGATGCTCCATCCACAAAGAGCTTCCACATCTCCCCAACGAATAGCTTCCAGTAAGTGGAGGGGTCGGATGATGTCTTGGGGCCATGAGTATTGATGATGTCTTCTTCAAAGTCCACACCTACTGTTTGCCTCTCACTGTCTGATTGTACCAAGTTTTGACTTGTTGATGAGTCTTTCTCTGGTATAGCGCAGTTCGCATCTTCTTCCCTTTCACCACTCTGGTATACCTTGGGACATAGCTGTGCATCTTGTTTTGGGGGTTGTACGGTTCCTGCGGCACTCTTCATCCCTTCTTCTATTATACCAGTCAAGTCAACTGGGCAGATGTGATGGCTTCCTGGTGTGAATTCTGCTACAAAGTTTGCCAAGGCTTGGGTTTTTATTGCGGTTCTGGGCTGGAACTTGATATCAAATTGTCCCAATTCCACCGCCCACTTCAAGATTCGCCCAAAAAAGTTCGCCCTCTCAAATAAAGCTTTTAATGGAAAAGCCGTCAAGACGATTATGGTGTGGGCGTGGAAGTAATGCGATAATTTTCTTGAGGCCATCATCAAGGCTAAGGCCAGTTTTTCCAATGTTAGGTACTTGGTTTCTGCGCCCAGCAAGGTTTTGCTAACATAAAAGATGGGCAAGTGTTGGATTTCTTCCGCTCTGACTAACACTGCGCTGACTGCGTGCTGTGAAACTGCTAGGTACAAAAAAAGCTCTTCTCTAGGTATTGGGGTTACTAGCAACGGTGGAGAAGACATGTATTCTTTCAGTTCTTCTAGGGCGCGATTGCATTCTTCATCCTACTCAAACTTGGCCTTTAATGCTTGGAAAAATGGTCGACATCTGTCTGACGACCGACTTATGAACCGGTTAAGCGCGGCTGCCAGGCCAGTGAGATCCTGCACCTCTTTGACTGTGTTGGGCCTCTCAAGATCCTGGATTGCTTTGATCTGAGAGGGGTCTGCTTCTATACCTCGGTTGGTCACTAGAAAGCCTAGGACTTTGCCTGATCCTACACCGAATGCACACTTGGATGCATTTAGGCGCAACTTGTTCGTCTTCAGAATTTGGAACATCTCACCTAGGTCCCTGAGATGGTCCTTCTCATCCTTGCACTTGACCACCATGTCATCTATTTAAGCCTCCATTGTTCTGCCTAACAATGGCTCAAACATCTTGGTGACCATTCGTTAGAATGTTGCCTCTGTATTCTTTAGGCCAAAGGGCATGACCTTCTAACAATACAATCCTCTTGGTGTTATAAAGGATGTTACCTCCTGGTCTAGTTCATACATAGCGATCTGATGGTAACCTCTGTACGCATCGAGGAAGCTATGTCGATTGTGTCCTGCCTTCAGGTCTACCAGTTGGTCTATCCGTGGTAGGGGAAAGTTGTCCTTTGGGCATGCCTTGTTGACTATTTTGTAGTCCACGTAGACACGTCATTTTTCGTTCTTCTTTGGCACTCCTACAGTATTAGAGATCCACCTGGGGTAGTGCACTTCTCTGATAGCTCCTGCGTCTAGCAGGTTTGCCACTTCTTTCGCCACTATCTCGACATGTGGAGTGCTGATCTGCGAGCGCGCTGTATAACTAGTCGGGCAGTTGGGTGGACGTTCAGTTGGTGACAGATGAAGTTTGGGTCAATGCCAGGCATGTCATACGGCGTCCAGGCAAACACTTCGATGTTAGAGGTTAAGAATTCCATGACCTCTATTCTCTCAGTGCTGGACAATGTTAGAGGTTAAGAATTCTTTGATCTCTATTCTCTCAGTGCTGGACAAAGACGAGCCGAGTAAAAAAAACTTTCCTCTGTTCTTTTTATCTATCCTTAGCTCTACCAAGTCTTCTACTGCCTTCTATTTTGCTGCCTTGCCAACATCCACAAATACTTCATTGCTGTCTGGCTCTTCTACCATCTGTACATATCCTTTTGCAGCTCGGCTGCCATTTACTGCGACGAAGCACTATTTTGACATGATTTGGTCTCCAAAGACCTCTTCAATTATTCCAGCTTCATTAAGGAACCGCAATACTTGATGGTAGGTTGAGGCCACCGATCGCATGGCGTGCAACCATGTCCTCTCCAAGATTATGTTGTAAGTGGAAGGGACTTTCAATACCCAAAATTCCACCTGTTTCGTCATGGTTCCTGCCTTAACTGGGAGGATTATCTTGCCCACTGGCCACTCTGGCATTGAGTTGAATTCGATTAGGGGAGATGTTGCAGGTGCCAAGTCTTTGTCCTCCAGTTTCAGTTGTTTGAAGGTTTTGTAATACATTATCTCACACGAGTTTCCTTGGTCAATCAAAATCCGCTTGACGTCGAAGTCCTTGACGCGTAGAGTAACAACCAGCGCGTCATTATGAGGGCAATATATCCTTGCTAAATCTTTGTATGAAAAAGATATGACAGTTGTGGCCTCTATTCTCCCCTTTTTGATGGCAGGTTGTGCACTTAATACATCCCTTAAGTGCTCAGCCTTTTTGATCATTCCCCTGAGCTCACAGACCCACTCAGGTTCGAAAACTCCATGTATTACGTTAATTATGCCTTGAGGTGGGGCGTCGACTGGCATTCCATTTGGGTAGTTGTGGTTCTGGGGGACTGGCTGTGTTCCTCCTTCTATGTACTGGTCCAGGTGCCCCGCTGCCACTAACTCTTCCAAATGCTGCCTCAACGGCGTGCAATTTTCAGTGCGGTGCCCCTTTTCGTCATGGAAGGTGCACCGGGACCTTTCGTCGTAGTCTTTTTGCGCTTCTCCCAACTTGGCTGGCCATCGGACGAAGGGTTCGTTGCGTATTTCACTGAGAATTCGGTAGATTGGTTTTTTGAACACTGGTAATGGCAGTGCGAACTCTCAACTTCCTTTTTTCTGGGTCCTCTCTGTTAACCCGCCTGCCTTGCCAATTTCTGCTTGGTTGTTCTACCGTGTTGACTTTTGCTGAAGTCATTTTATCTGGTATTGCTGTTGTGCCAGATTTCGCTTTAGCACGGGCGCCATCCACCTCCACGCGAATATGTTGGTGCACTCTCTCCATTAAGGCCTCCATCGTAAGGGGTGGTGTCATAGTAATTGAATCCCTCAATTTGTTGCCGACTGGTAGGCCCCGTTTGTATTGTGCAATGGCGAGGTTCGTAGGGCAATCCCCAATCTGGTTGAAGGTTTCCCAGTAGCGACTGTTGTAGGATCTCAACGTCTCCTTGTAGCCCATGTCAATGGAGAGTAGTTGATCGATCTCCACTGGCGTCTTGGTGTTCGTTCTGAACTTAGTCACGAACGCCTCTGCCAATTGTGCCTAGGAGGCGATGCTGCCTTCTGGTAGCCTTTCGAAGCAGGTTAGACCTAGGTCGCTAAGGCTGGATGGAAACAGGATAAATTACCCTCTCGGGTATAATGCTTGAGCAGAAGTTGCCAATTACCCATCATCAAAAAGAAAATAAATAAATAATTATGTTATGATACCAAATATACAGTTTGTTACCTTGCCATGAATTGTTTTGGAATTAACGCCTTTGCCAATTGTGCCTAGGAGGCGATGCTGCCTTCTGGTAGCCTTTCGAACCAGGTTAGACCTAGGTCGCTAAGGCTGGATGGAAACAGGATAAATTACCCTCTCGGGTATAATGCTTGAGCAGAAGTTGCCAATTACCCATCATCAAAAAGAAAATAAATAAATAATTATGTTATGATACCAAATATACAGTTTGTTACCTTGCCATGAATTGTTTTGGAATTAGTTTGTCATAAATTAATTTTAAAATGGGATAGATAGATCTATTGGTTTTTTTTTTAAATTTCATAGTCAATATAGATTATTTGTTTGTCATAAATTAATTTTAAAATGGGATAGATAGATCTATTTGTTTTTTTTTTTTTTAATTTCATAGTTAATATAGATTTTGTTTTCAAAATCTCAAAAAAAAAAATATTTTTATAAGAAAGGAGGAGGATCCCCACTAGGGGTGATCACGGTTCGGTTTTGAACGTTTTGCAGATCAGTTTGAATCCGTTCGAATATATGCGGTTTGGGAAAAATTCAATCCCGCAACCGCCTGCAATGCGAGTTGCTGTTTGTGCAGATAGGGTTCGCAGATGTGCGGGCGGTTTGTGGATTAGACTTTTTTCTTTAAGAATTTATTTTGGAGCCCGTTTTTCCCATTTTGTAAATATTTTTTTGGGCCTTTTTCCCCCATTTTCTAAAATGCTCAAACATTAATAATTAATGAATTAAAACTTATAAAATTAAAAAAATAACAAAATCAATTCCTAACACAAACAAATCATTCAAAATCTTAGACTTTTAAATCAAATCATAAATTAATATAAGCACATTTTCACAATCCTAAACTAGATCATCATTCTCATTCACTATCTGCTACCCAACAATACAATTAAAGTAAAATCATTCAAAATCCTAAACTTTCCTAAAAGTAATTCTCTATTAACTTTTACATTCAGAAAAAATGAAATAATAAAATAATAACGGTCCAAGTTAAAAAAAAATTAAAAAGAGAGTCTAAGTACAGATGGGTTCTTGCAGGTGCGGGTTAAACTCGCAACCCGCCCATAACCTGCAATCATACCATATTCCAAATTGCATTCGCTCACATTATTTCTTCGAAACCGCCCATTTGTATGCAGATCGATTTTGGTTGGACGGGTTGTGCGGTTCGGATAACCCTACGCCCAGCCCTGATCCCACCAATCTAAAGATACTGTTTGGTCCGTTTTAATGATCCAAACTATTTATTTTATTAAATACTTTGTGTATTTTATTCGTACAAAAAATTGAATCGATCCACTAAATATAATATACTGAATTTATCGCATTTTTAACCAAACCCAATGCTTGAAAGCCATACAGAGATGGGTATAATGGTAAGCCTTTGGACCTGATTTGAAGCCTACTTAGAGTAGAGAGAGTACCCTTTGAACTTAGTTTGAACCCCATATAAATGATAGATTTGTGTGAGCATAAATGATAGTGCTACTGGCGATGGAATAACAATAGGGCTGGAGAGAGAAGATTCCCTGAATTATATATATATAAGCATAAACAACAATAAAAGCAATAAGAAATAATTTGTGGCTGATCTATAGATCACAACTCTGTCGACAGACTGCTCAAATTTCTTTTAGTTTACAGTCATTTATAATGGATTGTTTTTCTGGCCTGTAGCTATCTCAATAAGATTAGATTTGGTCACAATAAATTGGTCATCGACAGGAAAACAAAATATAGTGTCAACATGAGCGTATGACTATTTTTAAAAGATAAGGAGGTAAAGTACTATCAAATTATGCCACAAAAAAATAAAATGAATTTTGCCCTACATTTTACTTATGAATGAAAAAAAAAAATCATATATTTTTGTGCAATCCATTATTAAATGATGTAATCCAGATTTTCCATGTAACAATTCTCTCAACTCTTACAATGGAGGAAGTTACAATATGTTATGTATAGTAAATTTTGTTCTAGTATTTTTTATTTTTTGTTTTTGGCTAAAATGAGGTAAAAAAATTGAAGTATTTGAAAATATTTTTGTAGTTTTTTTTACAAAAATCGTGTAAAAATCAAAGAGAATGAGAATGAATTTTTGATTTTTTGATTTTTTTGTATGATTTGTTTTTATGTTTTAAACTTTCCCCACCTATGTTATAAAAGGGAAGTACAGATCTTTCTGCAACACCCTTCTCACTTCATGCGGCCACTAAATCCACAAGTTTTGGTACCGGTTAGATCAACTCTTGTGAAAAAGAGTTTATAGCAGTCAAGCCAGTTGTATTAGTTCTGAATCGCGTCATGAATTCCAATGAACCGATTCCTATTGCGAACGCATTTAATTTTCGTACTCACCTGTATACCAGGTGTATATATATTTAAAAAATCATAAAATTGATACGAATCAACTGATATCTAAAACAGTCTAATTTGGAGAGCCAATGGCTTCACTGTAATGTCAAAGTTTTAGGACCCAAACTCCTATATATTTAAGATTCTATGTTCAGCATGAACCACAGAAACGTTAAGTCCAGAAATTGCATTAAAAAGATCCTAGTATAATAAGTAAACTACAATTAGATCAAGCAAATATCAGAAATCTCTCACTTGTCAGAATGGAAGTGCAAAACAAACAAATCTCTAAGTAAGTTAAGTGCCATCTGCTGAAACACTAACACCAACACACAACATTTGCAGCAGGATTGTTATTGTAACCCAAAGTACCTTAACTCTTGGAAACTGCAATCTTGTATCACCCTTTTTTGGAAAGCTTCATAATTGGACACCACCATAGGAGGATACACCACAGAGCTGATCATTTTCCCCCTGTTATGAAACTAGAGAGACTGTATATTGAATTGTATAATGAAATATAAGAAGCCTATATTTATAGGCCAAGAAGAAACCTAAATAAGTGTAAAAAAGAAGATAGAGATACATCAAAGATAAGTATAGAAAAAGGAGATGAGATACGTTTACAATACAAGTAGATAAATATAAATAATAATATATATATCTAACCCTTCAAGCTCAAGGTGGTAAGTCGGATATTAACTTGAGCTTGGAGAGGAGATCAGAGAAGCGTCTTGGAAGATGAGCTTTGGTGAAGAGGTCGGCAGTTTGATCAGCAGAGGTAACAAAGAGGAGACAAACATGGCCACTAGTAACATGCTGTCGTATGAAGTGGCAATTGATCTCAATATGCTTGGTGCTAGGGGTGGGCGCGGGTCGGTTGCGGCCACAGAACCTCCAATCCGCCATCCGTTCGCCAGATTGGAGAAAATCAATCCGCATCCGTCTGCCAATCTGGCGGATGTGGATTGAGCGGTTTGGCGGTTTAAAATTTTATAAATTTTCAACATAATTCAACTTGTGCACTTCCTCAAAAAAAAAAAAAAAAAAAAAAGAAGAAGAAAGTATTACAGTTAATGACTTGAAAAAATATTATAATCATTGCATATCTCATTCAAAGCAAGAAAGTTTGAAATTTTAGAATATCACAATCACTGCATGCCTCATCCACAGACTACAATCACAGCATGTCTCATTCACATAAAGTATTACAATTTGTGGTTCTTAAAATATAAAAACAATTCAAACCACCAAAATCATGAACAGAGCAGTAGTAGAGATTGTATGTCTTTGTATTGTTACATCTATATTTGTTTTTGAAAACAAAAGCCAACCAGCATATATCATATTTTCTATTTATTATTTTTAGAGATAGATTTAAAAACCAAGAAATATAGATAAATAATATGTTTATTTTTTCAATTCAAAAAAGATATTTAAGTTGAAAACTTTTTTTCAACAGAATATCTAAACTCTTTTTTAATTGAAAACACAAACAGAATATTTAAACAAATTGAAAACACAAAGTTTTATAAATTACTAGGCGTGTTCGCGGTTTGGCGATTCGGTTGCGGCCAAAAGAATCTCAAATCTGCCATCCGTCTGCCAGATTGGCGAATTGGAGAAAATCAATCCGCAACCGTCCGCTTGTCATCATGCATCCGTCCAAAATGCGGCGGATCGGTTCGGTTCAGTCAGTTTTGGCAGATCGGTATATCCGCTGCTCGCCCCTACTTGGTGCGATCATGGAAGACATCGTTATGTGCAATACAGAGGATCTTGTGTCTGTGATGGCCCTACGCCTTCTCCAGATCCGGTGGAGGTTCCTTCAGAACCTATTTCCATTGAGGTTCCTCCTCCACCTGAGCGTCATTCTACACGGGTAAGGCAACCTTCTGTTCTTCTCCATGATTATATTGTTGGTTCCACTGCCTTTTGCTCTCATGAACCTACAATAAGCGTTGGCGGCAGTGGAAGCATGGAGCCAGAATCTGTATTAAAGTCATCAGAAAACAGATCTATAGAAATATCAGTGAAGACAGGTGAGTGGGTGGACTGTGGGAGGTGAAACTTGAAAAGAGTGGAGAACATTTTGTGTTCCCAAAAGACCACATGATGGGAAACACAAAAACGCTTGGAGATAGGATCCCAACAACGATATCCTTTATGTTCTATACCATACTCTAGAAAACAACAAAGACGAGAACGAGGTTCTAGTTTAGTGTGTTCATAAGGCTGAAGTAGAATAAAACAAGCAGAACCAAAAACTTTAGGAATGGTATAATCAGGAGGAGAACCATACAAGCGCTCGTAAGGAGAAGTGTTAGCTATTACAGGGGTAGGGACTTGATTGATGGCGTGGATGGCAATGAGAGCAGCTTCCCCCTAAAATTTTTCAGGACAAGAAAAAGAGAGGAGAAGAGCCCGAGTAGTGTCTAGAATATGACGGTGCTTTCTTTCGGATCGTCCATTTTGTTGGGAAGTGCCTGCACAAGATCGATGAGAGAGAGTACCATGCGCCCAAAGAAAAGAAAGAAAATCAGAATCCAAGTACTCCTTAGCATTATCAGCACGAAAAAGCTTAATAGTACGAGAAAACTACGTCCGGACCATAACAGAGAAATCATAGTAAATCTGTTTAAGTTCAGAGTGATTTTTGAGAAGAAAAAGCCAAGTATAGCGAGAAAAATCATCAACACAAATCACAAAATATCTGGACCCCCTTCCCCAATGGTAGGTGTGGGGGAAGGTCCCCAAATATTTGAATGCACAAGATCAAAAGGAGCAGTAGAAATAGAATTACTTTTATTAAAAGGTAAGGCAGGTTGTTTAGCAATTTGACAAGATAAACATTCGACATCTGCAAGACAGACACGACCTAACTGACCACCAGAAACTAAAATTTTCAAACGATTAAAATAGACATGCCTTAAGCGACAATGCCAAAGATGAAAAGAAGACATAGTAGATGCAGCAGCAACATGAGATGATTTGTGCAGACTGCGAAGATGGATAAGCTCGAACAGACGTCCATGTTTACGGCCTATCCCAAGGATTTGTCTCGCCTGAGGGTCCTGCACCAAACAACCATTAGCAGAGAAGGTAATAGTTAGACCAAGTTCACATAACTGACCAACATAGATAAGGTTCATTTTAAGAGAAGGAATATGGTAAGCATTAGAAAGAGACACAGTGGAAGTCGAGATTTGGCCAATATGATTAACGGGCATATGAGAACCATCAGTAGTGTGTATAGTGGGAGTAGAAGAGGATGATGACAAGAAGAAAATAGAGTGGAGTCAGAAGTCATGTGATTACAGCATGCGGAATCAAAATACCATGGAGAGTTACCTGAGGTTACTGAAAGAGCAGTAAAGGGAGGAGTACTAGATTTTTTGAACACCTGGTGGATAACAGACTCAACATCATCCATAGAGAAGGAAAGAGCAGAAGAACCCTCAGAGACAACAACAATAGAGCGAGAACCGTGGCCAGATTTGGACTGAGACCTAGAACGAGAAGCCCCTTTCTTAGATGAAGTAGTAGAGGGAGCTCGAGGACAATTGCTTTGGAGATGGCCTGGAGCATTCTTGTGACAAGTCAAGCATTCGCGAACTTGGCAGTGAACAAGAGAATGATTGGCTGGCAGGCCTCGGTTGCGACAATAACTGCATATGATTGGCTGTGAAGAAGAGGAACTCGGAGAAGATGGCGTAGCAAGAACAGAATCCATGGCTTGAGATTTGAGACTCCCAAAACGAGTCTCCTCTAATAGAAGCTCAGTACTGACTTGCTCTAAAGTGGCAAGGGCAAATGATAGAGCAAAGAAGCACACACGGGCTCAAAAGTGCTATGAAGAGCCATAAGAAACTATAATAGGCGCTGATGATTCCGATAAGTAATAAATAGCTGTGCATAATCAGAATGAGCCCATGGAGGTTCAGAAAGAGCGAGCTGGTCCCAAATAGACGACATTTGGGAGATGAAGTCATTGAGAGACTAACCGGATGCCTGGCGCATGTGATGAAGAGTTTGCAATAGTTGATTTTGATGAGCATGTCCAGTGGTCTAATAATGTTACTTTAAGAAATCCTAAATTGCTTTGGCAGGAGAGGCAAGGGAGTCATCATCCTGAAAGCGTCCAAATTGAAGGTTAATGGAAGGAACTGAGATAGCCCGGAACCACGTGATAATTTGATAATTCTTACTTTCCCATTCGTCAAGACAGTCATCGAATGCAGAGTCCGTCTCATCCTCTTTTCTGGTTGGGTTTGAGAAGAGCACCAGTAATGATCCGCCAAAGGTGTTTGCCTTTGATGAAACTCGAGAGAGCTTGAGCCCAACTAACATAATTAGACCTATCAAGGATAACAGAAACAGATTGGATGTTCTCTGTATGATCCATAAATGCCAAAACAGAGGTCACCAACAGATTCAGAAGACTGAAAAACCTTAGGGACAGGTAGGGTTGATGTCAACACTGTGGCTATGATGATGTCAGCAGCGAGACAGTGGCATAGTAGGGCTGATGTCAGTGGCTGAGGAGGGCTGACGTTAGCGGCTAAGGAACAGGGAAAACAACTAAGAGAAGCCGACTAGAAGCCAAGGGAAGGCAGCTGATGCGGAAGCCAATGGGCAAGCCGACATCAGATCGACTGAGGCGTTGGCGCGGAAGGACGGCTGATACGGAAGCCGATGGGCAAGCTGAGGGAAGCAGGCTGAGACGACGCGTGTGGGAGTGTGCTGAGAGTGGATGCGGCGTCAACTGACGCGCTGGGCTTTGAGAGGCACGTAAGGGTGCGTGCGCTGTCTGATGGAGGTGAATCTGGTGGCATTGGCTTTGTTGTGAAGAGACGAAGAAGTGGGTATTGTCCAAACGTTGAAAGAGGAATGGACGAGATATGCAGAAACCAGTAGAAATTGACAGAGGACAGAAGCAATCTACCAAAAAAAAAAAAAAACGTGAGGAAAGAAAAAAAAATGCTATAAGAGAACCCAAAGCTCTGATACCATGTTATGAAAGTAGGGAGACTGTATATTGAATTGTATAATGAAATACAAGAAGCCTGTATTTATAGGCTGAGAAGAAACCTAGATAAGTGTAAAAAAGAAGATAGAGATACATCAAAGATAAGTATAGAAAATGAGATGGGATACATCTACAATACACATAGATAAATAAAAATAAAAAATATATATCTAACACCCCCAATTAGTACTCTCTACAGAACTAATAATGCCACTGCTACTACCATTGACCATGTCCATACCAGAAAAACTTTCCAACACATCTAATTGCTTTGGTGAATTGTAGACCAATACACTACTAACTAGCTCAGTTGGGTAGTTGTTGTTGAATCCTTCAAACATGTTTGGCTGTTGAGAACAAGAACTGTTTATGGAATTGATGGAGGCTGTAGATGCAAAAGTATTGATGGAATTTTCAATAACGTATTGAAAATTTGTGCTGTTGTTGTTTGGTTCATGATGATCATCATCATGAAATCTTCCTCCTATACTAACCAACAGTTTCCTTATGGATGTTTGGTCCTTGAAATATTCCTCTCTACTCGGATTATTCATCGCCAACATGTTTACAGGTAGCTCTGGCCAGTAAGGAACTGAGTTGATGACCTTTGAAGAAACCATGAAAGCCTGACTACAACTGATCTCTCTTTTCGTCTCTTGTTGGAGGCTGCTGGAGCTAGCCTGTTGTTCTTCACAGGCAATGCGTTCTACAATTTAAATTGTTGTTTCTTATTTTTTGCACTGACTGGTCAACCGACCGATCGGCCAGTGATTTGGTGACAAGCCTGTTGGAGCAGGTGATATCAAATAGAGTTTATACCAAATTTTTATTCAAATTTGTTGAAAAAAGTAATGCACCGTTGGAGATGCCCTTATGGCCCCGTTTGGTATAGCTGTGAGAAGGTGATTATAGATTATGGCTTAACAAATTGTAGATTATGACTTTAGATATAAGTTGTTAACATGTTTGGTGTAACTGTGCGATTATAGATTTAATCATCAAAGTAGTGTTTGGTTGAATAAGTTGTAAAATAATTTTTTGTTGTATAATGTCCTTTTTGCCTTTATAATATACAAAATTTGTGATTTCATTTATAATACATTTTTTTTTCTTTTCTTTTTATCTTTATTTTCTTTTCTCTTCTTTTCTTTTTTTCTTTTCTTTTTTCTTTGTTAATTTTGTTTAATTTATTAATTCATTAATATTAACACCAATTAATATTCATGTTCAAATTTATATTAATGTTGTGATTTTTTTACATATTATTTGTTATTTAGTATAAAAATTGTTATTTTATATATATTTCATTACATATTATTTGTTATTCAGTATAAAAATTATTTTAGTGTGATTTAATATAAAAATTGTTATTATAGATATTTTTTTGTATTAATATTGGGTACAGGCCAGAGATGGCCCATTGTCGTCGTCAATGACCTAGCCACCGTCGAAACAATGCCGGAGATGCATGTGCGCGCGCGTGCAAGAGAGAGAGAGAGAGAGAGCTCTGGTTCGTTGAGAGCTCTGGTTCTCTGACCAGATTATAACATGCCGATTAGGGTTTCAGATCGCGATGGCAGTGGTGACGGAGAGGGAGTTTTAGATCGTGAGGGAGAAAGGGAGAAGAAAGAGAGAGAGCTCTGGTTCTCTGACCAGATCACGATGCTTCAGTTAGGGTTCAGATCACGATGACGGTGGTGACGGAGAGAGAGTTTCAGATTGTGAGAGAGAGAGAGAGAACTCTGGTTTGCCTCTGCCGAAAATCGCGCTCACCAGAAATCTCTGCTGGAAATTGCCTCTATCTCTCTCTCAAGTGAGCAATGAACAGTGTTTTGCGAAATGGGATTTATATAGTTGGGTTTTTGGTAATAGTTGGATATTGGCGAGGGCATTTAAGTAATTTTGCATCCCCTCCGTTAATCTCAACCGTGGAAGCTACTCCTAGCAGCTTCTGATTCTAACCACTTTTCTTCAAGGAAAAAAAGCTACAAAATTAGAAGTTAATGAATAAAAGATTAAACAAACAGTCTAAAATAATTTTTTGGAAGCTAAAATCTATAATCTGTGGTCTAAAATCCACACCAAACACCCTCTATGCGTCCAACTTAATAACTGTCATACTAATAATTTTCTTATTTAATCACATCATATTAATAATTAGGATTTGACTTATCTCAAGTCGGTCATTTTAGTTTTAGAGAACGTTTGAGTTGGTAGGATCGATTTTGATTATCTAAACCGTTCATTTTTAAAACTCGTGAAATATTTATTCAAAAAAGTAAGATGATTAGATATTAATAGATATATGTTTAAATCAAATTTATATTACAAAAAATTCTTAAAATTATATTTATTGTCATTTTTTAAAAATAAATATAATTTAAAATATAATTATAAATATTTAATTATTTTAATTATTTATATAAATATTTTACTTAACTAAGAAATTAAATAATATAATTTCAAAGTAAGCTCAGAAATTCCAAACAAAGAAGCCAAACCGCATACAACCTAATCTGTGTTGGGGGGGACTTGAAGAAGAATAATTTTATATGCATCGTGTACTAACTAATGTATCAATTGATGATGTAACATAATTTAAGTTATTTTTATTATTTATAATGTGATTAATAAGTAGAGTCAATAATAATATTATAATATTAATTGGTTCACGTAGCACCACCGCCGGAAGAAAGATAGCAAACATGACTGGACTTGTTATTTTTGTAGAGAGTGCATGAGCCTTTTGAACTCCTCGATGGTTGAGGAGGAGCCGGAAAAAACCCTTTGAACGCAACCATTTTGAAGACACTTTTTGTATCCCAATTTGAGCCCTAGGACAGTAGGTAGAGAGAAACCCCTTTGAACGCTCATAGTTATTTGAAAAAATTGTATTTAAAACACCATAGTTGGGACTGGAAGGTCCCCGATTCATTTCTCAGAAAAATGGCCAAATCAGAAGAGGAATTTTTGTCGTATTTACCTCACGATTTCAAGGAATATATGGACAAGGAACTGAACTAGTTGCCAGTAAGAGATCATTCTCCTTTGTACAAAGGAGAGGTTTTCTGGAGCAGAGAAAATGACAAACCCCAAAGTCCTTATACTCTCCTGACGGCGGTGAGTTACTCGTATCTCTCTTTATTTATTTATTATGATCATTATTTTTAGATTTGAATTATAAGAAATTGAGAGAGATTGAGAGAGCAAATATTAGCTCTGTGTTTTTGATGTATATTGCAACCAAATGGAACCTCCATTATATAGGAGATGTTTTATAAGACAAAATGATGAACAAAGGAAATATACAAATGAAAGGCCACCGAAAGATAGCTGAAAGCAAAAGGAAAAGAAGGTGTCTATCTGTGCTAGGCTAGCAACAACTATCTACAGATTAATATATATTATAGGTAGGCTAGCAACAACTATTTACAGATTAATATATATTATAGGTATAGTATTAACATCCCCCCTCAAACTCAAGGAGGACAAACATCAACCAACTTGAGTTTGGAGACAAGGTCAATGAAGCAGCCAGGAGAATGAGCTTTGGTGAAGATATCAGCAGGTTGATCAACAGAAGAGATCGGATGGGGATGGACAGTACCATGAGTAACGTGTTGCCGAATAAAATGGCAGTCAATCTCAATGTGCTTGGTGCGATCATGAAAAACATCATTGTGAGCAATTTGAAGAGCACTGTGATTGTCACAAAAGAGGGCAGTAGCGCCAGAGGAAGTAACACCCATGTCAGCAAGAAGCCAACGAAGCCAGAGAAGCTCCTGAGTAGTATCAGCAAGGGCACGGTATTCGGCTTCGGTACTAGAACGAGCAGTAAGAGATTGTTTCTTACTGCACCAAGAAATAAGAGAATCACCCAGAAAAAAGCAAAACCAAGTAGTAGAGCGGCGGTCAGTAGGATCGCCAGGCCAATCAGCATCAGAGAAAGCACGAAGCTGGAGAGAGGAGCGGGCGGAATAATGAAGACCATGAAACATGGTGCCTTTGAGATAGCGAATGATACGAATTAATGCAGCATAATGTGTGGTACGAGGAGCCGACATAAACTGGTTGACAATATGGACGGCATAGGCAATATCAGGACGAGTAACAGTGAGATAGACAAGACTGCCAACTAGCTGACGATATA
Organism: Camellia sinensis; assembly: GCF_004153795.1. NCBI lineage: Eukaryota > Viridiplantae > Streptophyta > Magnoliopsida > Ericales > Theaceae > Camellia > Camellia sinensis. The sequence goes on from NW_021025241.1 coordinate 351,260, forward strand.
GAGTAGCATCAGAGAGAAGAGTGCCATCAAGAGGTGTAAGACGACTCTGAGGCTCTAGGGGAGTTGAGGCAGTCTTGCAATCGGTAAGACCAGCACGGGTGAGAAGATCAGATGTGTACTTAGCCTGAGAGAGAAAAGAACCCGTGGAATCATGGAAGATTTCAAGACCCAAGAAATAGCTGAGAGGACCAAGGTCTTTCATCTCGAAATGATGGCTAAGAAATTGTTTAAGATGAAGAATACCATTGACATCATCACCGGTGATAATCATATCATCCACATAAAGAAGAAGCAAAGTGGTCCCTTGAGCAGTTTTGCGGATAAAAAGTGCAGTATCATAAGAGCTGGAGGTGAAACCACAGTCATGAATAGTAGAGCTGAACTTGGCAAACCAAGCGCGGGGAGCTTGTTTGAGACCATATAAAGCACGTTGAAGTTTGCAGACTTTATGAGGTGGATAAGTAGACCCAAGGGGAGGTTGCATGTAGACCTCCTCAAGAAGAACACCATTAAGAAAGGCATTTTTCACATCCATTTGATAAAGATCCCAGTGTCGGGTAGTAGCAACTGCAATAAGGCTGCGAACAGAGGTGAGACGAGCAACAGGAGCAAAGGTCTCCTCATAGTCAATACCATATTCTTGATTGAAGCCTTTAGCAACAAGGCGAGCTTTATAGCGCTCAATAGATCCATCAGAACAGGTTTTGATTTTGTATACCCATTTACAGCCAATGGCAGTCTTGCCAGGAGGAAGATCAACAATGTCCCAAGTGTGAGTTTTGTCCAAAGCCTGTAATTCATCAGTCATAGCTTGCTGCCAAAGAGGATTAGAGCGAGCCTCCCGATAGGAGGTGGGTTCATAAGTAGAAAAAGCAGTAGAACCAACAATAAAGTCACGAAGACGAGTAGAAGGTTGGATTACCCGGTGTGGTCGAACAGGAGGAGGAGGAGCCAGAGGAAGAGACTCAACAGGGGGTGAGGAGTCCGAGGAAATAGCACAATGGAGGTAGAATCTGAAAAAACCGAGGTTACCAGTGAATTCAGAAGGCCGAAATTAGTGGGAAAAGGAGTGAAACGACCGAAAATATGACCACAGAGGCACAGAAATGAGAGGCAAAGGGCGCGGCGCACGTTAGCAAGAAAGGGCGCGGCGCACGTTAGCAAAATAGGCCAGGCAGTGCACGGTAGCAGAGAGGGCTGACGTGTGCTGACGTCAGAAACACGCGGCGCACGTTAGCAAGGTAGGGCGCGGTGCACGTTAGCACGGGACAGTGTGGAGGACGCGTGGAGCGCGTGTGAGGCGGAAGGCGGAGGCAGGCGACGCGCCGTTCACAGAAGTGGCGCGTGGGAGCGCGTGTAACGTCGGATTGGGCTGAAATTGGTGGCGTTGGAATCGTCCGGAGGAGACGAAGGCTCTGGTGTGGTGAAAACTGTATTTCAGAGATGGACGAAAAATGGATACAGATGAAATGCAATCTGCAGAAAAAAAATATGTTGGAAGAAGAGGCTAGGCAGAAAACCTGCGCTCTGATACCATATAAGAAATTGAGAGAGATTGAGAGAGCAAATATTAGCTCTGTGTTTTTTATGTATATTGCAACCAAATGGAACCTCCATTATATAGGAGATGTTTTACAAGACAAAATGATGAACAAAGGAAATATACAAATGAAAGGCCACCGAAAGATAGCTGAAAGCAAAAGGAAAAGAAGGTGTCTATCTGTGCTAGGCTAGCTACAACTATCTACAGATTAATATATATTATAGGTAGGCTAGCAACAACTATTTACAGATTAATATATATTATAGGTATAGTATTAACATGAATATTTATTTATTTATTTTATAGTTTAGTTTCAACTCAATTTAAATCAATAACGTTTCCTTGTTTTGAAATCAATTCTCTCATGAAATTTGTTTGTTTTTATCAGATATTTCGAACTTAAACAAGACCATCAGAGATTTGCTTTACAGAATTATTACGGTATTGGGCTGCTTATCCGATATTAGTTCAATTTTGGGCACCCATAACAACAAAAGAGGGCCGGTCTTTTCTTGCAACTCGAAACCAATCTCTCTCTCTAACAAATCATTCTTCAGGACTTTGTAAGTATAGAATGATCTCTATGGCTTATAAATTTGACATTATTTGGGTGGGGAGACTTCTGAACAACACATTGGGCTTCCTGGCAGAGTGTTCAAGCATCAATTCCCCGAATCCACTCCCAATGTGGAGTATTACTCTATCACAGAGTATCCACAGTGCGACGATGCTTTACGGTGCGGAGTTCGACAATCTTTGGCTTTCCCGGTCTCTGAATCTTCTCCCAAAGGTGTGTTAATGTAATTGAAGTAGTGTCAGCAACGGGAAATCATTATTTAATTGACCCCCGCTATTGTTGGTACCAAATATATGAATGTTTTGAGGTTAGTTCCCCACTCTCACAAATTGGCATTTTCAATATCTTGTTGATATTGACTACTCATTACACTCTCTTTCTCTTAGAATATCTATAGTGCTGTGGTGTGTTTGTTTGCTAGGACAGGACTAGGAGAAGATTATGAGGCATGGCCCCCTATTTATGTGAAAAATGCTATTTGCCATATCATTTTATATATAAAATGCCCCCCCGGCATATATATATATATATATCTTATTTTTCTTTCATTTTGCGATCTCTTTCTCATCATATTAGAGATGGCTTCTATGATATATAATTTTTATCATATTGTATATACCTGTGTGTTTGTATATATGATGAAATAATTTTATATTCCATCCCTGTTTGTTTGTGTAATAAGTTGGTGGGGTTTGCCTGTTCAAAGAGAAAAATAATGCTTTAACAAAAGTGTTAAACAATCTGTTAAATTTGTCAGTTGTTAATGTGTTTGTCAACCATGCTGTGAGGGGTTGACACACAAAAGAGTAAACCACATCCTCATTTTTCTAGATCATAAGTGTTTTATGCTGTGTTTGGTTGGAGGATTTGGAGAGGGATTTGGAAAGGAAAACGGAAAAGGTAGGTGAAATGTGAATAAAACATACCTATATTTCACCTAGTTTCACACACCTTTTCCCTTTCCCTTTCCAAATCCCTCTCCAAACCCCCCAACCAAACACAGCATTAAAGCACTCATGTTTGGATGGCAAGAACAATTCAATGGCGCATAATAAGAATCTTATGTCAAATCTCTTTCATTTTGTTGTTTGGATGTGTTCTAAAATCAGAATGCAATTCCTAGTTCGGTTCCTAGAATGACATTAGTACACTAAGGTATTGTTTTGTTGGTTGGAATGATTGTAGGCTTCAATAGAATGGCTAATCTTTGGCTTTCCAATAAAATGACCATTCTCCTAAATTGGAGAATCTGGTGGTTTCATTTCCATATTTCCAATTTATATTCTTTCCTTTTTATCAAGCCAAACATGATAATAGATATTCTGACAGACTGAATTTTTTCCATTATAGAATTTTTTATATGTTTCCTTTTATTGGCAAAATAATATTCTACATTTCGAAGTTTATGAGATTTGTCAGTTGCATCTTTCCATTCCATTGCAGAAGAAAGGTCTGAAATGTGCAATTGGATTTGATCACAGTGACATGGAATCAGTAAGTGGCAAACTATAATACAATGTCAAATTTGGTTTTTTATTTTTCTTAAATTAATATGGTGAGGAATATTTTCTAACCAATACCTGGATGTGACAATACTTTCAAACTAGGATGAGGATGAAAATGAGGCTCGTGCAATTGGCTTGGATGAAATCAAGAACGTGTTGAAAATGGTATGTGATGTTCATGACTTACCTTGTGCTCAGGCATGGGTCCCATGCAAGGTAGGTTGCACATGCAGGGCTCTGGTTGATGGTGGCATCCTTGGTGTTAGTTGTCGATACAACAAATATAAATACGGTCATGGTTTTCATGGGGTCAGTTCTTTGTTTCACTTAAAGAAAGGGAAGGGGGTTGTTGGGAGAGCACTGTTGTCCACTAATATGGTATTCTGCAGGGATGTAACTCGACTTAGCCTAGTGAGTACCCCTTGGCACACTATGCATGAAAGGCTAGATTAAGCGGTTGCTTCACAATATGCTTGGAGAGCAATTGCATTGGAAATGATGTTTACGTGCTAGAGTTTTTTATGCCAACGAGCAACAATGCCAGTGAAGACCCACGTACTTCGCTAAGGAAAATATTGGAAACAATGACGAAAAATTTTTGTTGTCTTAGGGTTACTTCTAGAGAAGAACTTGGGGTTGAAGAATTTAGTATTCAAAATGGCGAGAAACTTGATCCTGTTCAAATTCCCCAAACTACTATATCCTTGCCTCAGCTGGAACTCTCACAAAATGAAGTTGAGGTAATGCAAGTGGATTCATTAGATCAACAATTAGTGAATGCCATAAATACTGGAAGCAATGTTGGCTGTACAGAGCATAACAACTTTGTTATTACTTGTACGCAAGAGAAAAGCACAGTAAAAGTGTCACAAAGAAAAGGCAACAAATCTGGAGGCACAGTAAAGACGTCAAAAAGAGATGGCAACAATATCGGAGTTAAAATTAAAATTCCGATAGAGGATATCCTACAAAATTCAGAATTGAGCCTTGAGAATGCTGCAAAAAGCCTCAAATGTATGCTTGCACTTTCTTAAATTAAAATGTAATGTTACTTGTAACGTCGGTAGTTATTTCAACTAGATGGGCTCTGGTAGAGAATATATATTGAGCTTTTTGCAAAAACAAATAGAAAGTAACTTCTCCTATTTTGATTTTTCCTTTTGTAGTTAGCAAATTTACATTGAAGCGTGTGCCTTATGGTATAGAGAGGTGGCCACCTCGTGAGATAAACAAGGTTGGTTGCTCTCAACTCAATGAATCTGCCCCATGTGTTAATTCTGATCATCTGCCTTCCACTCAATCCTCGGCTACTATTGTTCACACCAAGCCACATGATACAACGATGCAAGATGCGAATATTATGACTATAAAAGCAAAATATGGAGAATGTATTACAATGAAATTTCGTCTGTCTTTGTCATCAAGATTCGTACAGTTGCAACAAGAAGTGGCTAAAAGGCTAAACTTAAAGGCTGGAACTTATTATGTCAAGTATGAAGATGAGGACGGTGAGTTGATTTTAATAGGTTGTGATGAGGACTTGCAAGATTATATGCGTGATTCTATATCGCTGGGTAGAAGTTCTATCGTGGTACTGCTTGAGCAAAAGTTGCCAATTACTGATAATCAATAAATAAATATATATATATATATATATATAAAAGTTGTCAATTACCCACAGAACAACTAGAATCTTGCTAAATATGTGCTTCCTGTTAAATTGGCTTAACTTTAACTAATGTATGTAGTTATCGTGGTATTTCTTCTATTCATTTGCAAATTTACTTGAAGATGTGGTATTTCTTCTATTCATTTGCAAATTTACTTGAAGATGTGCATTTATCCCATTGGTTATTACTCTCCCTAATGTTGTGTTTGGTTGGGCGATTTGAGAAGGGATTTGGAAAAAGAATGGAAAAATGTGTATGAAACTAGGTAAAATGTAGGTATATTTTATTCATATTTCACTTTAAGAGTTTTTTTTAAGAGTTTTTTTTCCCCAAGAATTTGGTGGTAATGTTTCCCCGAAGATCAATACAAACATTTTGATATTTGTTTATTTTTATTTTGGCTAAGGTTGGTCTCCAATCTATAGGTGCAATCCAAGTTAGGGGTGAGCATAAGATCGGTGACCCACCCAACTCAACACTGACCTTATTAAAAGGAAAGGAAAGTTTAATTATGTCAAAATTATAGAATTTGTTATATATATATATATATTTTTTTTTAAACTTAAGAAAAGTTAGTGTAATTTATTTATTATAATATGGTATATAGTAAACTCTATGGGATTGGTTTAGCGGGTGTAATTTGAGATTTAGGAGTGTCTTCTTTTTAGGTCTTAAGTTCAAATCTTATTAGGAGCAATTTGTTCTTTTGGGTCACGCCCGCGAACTATGCCCACGATTTATCTGATCCATTTGGAGAGGATCCTTTATAGGGGTCCTTTGATTAAAAAAATGGTATAGAATATTAGTTGAGGTTCACGTAAGTTAGCCTGGACATTTTGTCATAAAAAAATTGGTATAGAGTATTATTTGAGGTGTGCTAAGTTAGCCTGAACAGTTAGTCATAAAAAAAAAATGGAATAAGGTATTTTTCTTTGTTAAATAAAAAGAGAGGGAAAAAAAAAAGTGGCATTATACACACAAATTTGTGTAAAAATTCATACCTAATGATGGGTAAAAGTGTGCCCTTAAAAAGACTCATTAAAATTATTTATAATTTTTAAAAAATGCCACTATGATTTTATGTATGATTTTTTTTATTTATTTATAAATCATTTATCTATATATTTTTATAATTGCAAAACATTGTCATCTCATTAAGATTGAAAGTTGCAATTCTTTTCCTTATTTTTTTGATTTTGTTTAATTTTTATTAATATATGTCACAATATGATTAGCTTATAAATTAATTTTATATTCTTAAAATAAAATTTCAAATTTAAATTCTTACTTAAATAATGTTACTATAATTGGAATGAGATCAATATTCATTCTTTAAATTATGCATCTTTTATTAAATTATAAATAAAATTTTAAATTTAAATTCTTCTTCAAATTATATTACTATAACTAGAATGAGACAATATTCACATGCATCATAATATTATTAGTCTAAATATAATTTGTTTTAAAAACAAGTGTTCAAATTATGAATCACTATTACAAAAAATTTACTTTTATTTATTTTCTTTTTTAGTTTTAAATTTTATAAACAAAAAAACTTTATATCCTTCCAACTTATAAAGACTTGAACAATAATATTTTTTAATATAATTTTTTTTAAATAAAAGACCAAAAAAATTAAGAAAATGAATAAATTTTTTAGTATTTGCCAAACATGGTGGATTTTTTTATTTTTATTTATTTATTTATTTTTATCTCAATCATCAATTAAGCAAATTAAAAAAAATAAAAAAATATTTGACTTAAATAGCTAAGAAGTGACTTTTACTAAAATAAAATAGAAATAAATGTTTTTTTTTTTTTGTTAAAAGTGATTTTTTGTGAAATTTATTTTTTTTTTAATAAAAAAAATAGGGGTTACATGTCATAATTTATAATTCATCTAGACTTTTTTAGCACTTGCCAAATATGATGGATCCTGTTAATTTTTTTTAATCTCAATTGTCCATTAAACAAATTAAAATAAAAAAAATAAAAATATTTTTGGGTCAAATTGCTAAAAATTGACTTTAGCTAAAACAAATTAGAAAGAAACGTTATTTTTTTTTATTATTAAAAGTGATGATTCGTTAAACATTTTTTTTATTAAAAAGAAAAGAGGATTATAGGTGATAATTTACTGTTCATTTAGAATTATTTTTAAATTAAATGAGAATACTATATTAAATTTTCTTCTTACCCTTTTTGTGACGAACACCTCTTTGATTAATTTAAGTTAATTATATGATTTGTATTGATTCTCTAATTATGTGTTATTATGTGTCAAGTGACAATTGAATTGTCTTATTGTGAACAGCTGTGGTTAGGATATGAATTGAACATGTTTAAATCAGTAATTTATATATATTAGAATTAAATGTTTGGATAGGTAATTAGTGCTTATCCTTAGGTGGTGTTTGGGAAGAATTGTAGTTGGGTTTTTTCTCATTTTTTTCACTAAAAGACAAAAATTTTGCAAAATCAAAAAAATACATCCAAATAAAATATCACATCCAACCCTATAATCATTTCACTTTTTCTCTCACAAACATCACATCCAACCACAAAAAAACTCAACTATCTTCCCAAATACAAAATTTTTTTTCTTCAATAATATCCTACATCTAAAAAAACCTACATAAAGACCCACTTCCCAAATACCATCTAAGTTTAGTTTAGTTTAGATTAAATTAGGTTCTGATTAAGTGAATTTGATACAATTTAATTTAACCTTATGATTAAACATTATAATTAATCAAGCTTAGGAAATTAGAGATTAATTACATTTCTTAAGCCACTCATCAACTTAATAAAAGAAAGAGAGGAGTTAGAGAGAGAGACTTAGCCTTCGTTTGGGATGTGAGTTGACTTTTTGACTTTTTTGTTATTTTAGCCTGGGGCTAAAAAACCTCGTTTGTGATAGGCTTTTTAACTTTTTTGACTTTTGTGAGACAAAAAAATAAAATGATTATAGGTTGGATGCGATATTTTGTCCTATTTAGCTAAAATAGCTAATTTTGTCTTATATGGCTAAATTAGCCCAAGCAATCATGCCAAACAGATTAGTGCTTTTTGTTGGAGAATTCTAGAGCTCAAGAGAAGAAGAGTTCAGATCCTTTGTCGTCTTTTCTTGCGGGGCTACCAGCAGTGCCCCAAAACGATGTCCTTTTGGGGCAAAATTTCAAAAAAAAAAGAAAAAAGTATAATACAAATAAAATTAACAAGAAAAATCAAGCTCTGTCGATGCTCTTTCTCTCTTTGTTGATCATCGTCTTCAACAGAGAATCGATCTTCAAGACCACCATAACAAAAACCAAGCAACAATAGATATATATTAGTGTGTGTATGTATATATGTATGTATAGTTTTTTAGTTTTGAGTAAATTTTTTTTAAAAAAATTTGTAACCCTCTTCTTCGGATCTGAAGAAACTTTGTTGTACTTTTGTGAAGCTAGCACAACAACAAAGATCTTAAAAGCAAGCAATCTATTCATCTTTTGTTGCATTCCTATTCAACTTCAATAAATTATAATATTTCTTTATATATATCTCTTTATATCTATACAAATCTACAATACATATGTATGTATATATATATTACAAATCACACGTGAATAGAAATTTCTTTATCAATTTCTATATGATTTCCGTTGCATCCCTATGATTTCTTTATCAATTACTATGAATGTATACTCAATTCATCCCCCCAAAATCAAAACCTTGAATTCTTTCTCTCAAGTCTTAGGGTTTCACATGGGCGACGGCGACGGTGGCAGCTAGGGAGTGGAAGTGGCCAAACCATAAATCTAGATCGAGATGGTGGCTCGTCGTTGGTGGCGAGAGAGAGAGAGAGAGAGAGAGAGAGAGAGAGAGAGAAGGGGGCTCTTAGCTATGGGGATGGTTGTCAATGAATTGGTAGTTTTAGAGAAAGAAAAGAGGAGAAAGAAAAAGAAGAAGAGGAAGGGAAGGTGGGCTACGTCGATGATGGTGGGGAGGTGGTGGTGACGTAAGTAAAGGAAAGCCGGAGGTCGCCGGCTATGGGGGTCACAGTGGTGTGGGTTGCCATTGCTTTCTTTCTTCTTACCCGTCTCCTCTTTGGTTCTGTTCTGCTACTTTTTTTATAAAAAAAAAGAAAAAATTGCCCCAAAAAGACATCGTTTTGGGGCATTGCAGGAAGCCCCGCAGGAAAGGACATCAGAGGATCCGAACTCAGAGGAAAAAGGGAAAAGAGCTTAAGAGGAACATAGAAGATAAGCTTGGATCTTCACAAATCATCAAACAAAGTAGGTATTCCTTTCTAATTTTATGAAATTAAGGCTTATACACTCATCATCTTAAAAGATTGAAACTTAAATTGAATGAATTCATGGTTACTTAAGAGTTTTATGGACAAGTTTCAAGTTGAGAACCCATATGTACATATATAAACATAAAAGAAAAGAATTGAAAGAATTAGCTCAAATTATTGACATGCATGACTTCATTCTTGTTTACACATTTGAGTTCTTGCATGGTTCATGAAAATTGGAGAGAACCTCAATGATTTTGAAGAATGGAACTCAAACTTACATGTTTTATGATTCTACATTTCTATTCTAAATTTTGATATTTTCAGTGGAAATTGGATTTTGTTTATGAAGTTATAATCTTTAATTGAAGTTAGAAATATGAAATTCAAGTTGTTTTTAAAGGTTTTGGGCCTTGATATGCATGAAATTAAAGTTGGATTTTGCAAAGAATGTGTCATGACCCAAACTCGCCCCTATGGATTAGAGTCATAACCGTCCAGTAATCATGAGATTACCTATGGCCTTAGTCAGAAATCAAACCATATTTAATAATACGGGACCAAACTGCAGAAGCATCATATACGAGAATTGTCCAACGAGCTGTGCATACATGGTTTAATAAAAAAATTTCTTATATACATGAAATAACTCACACCATGCAATATTTACATTATGTACTACGTATATCCAGGATCATTTTACAGTTTTAGCACCAAGTTCCAAGATTATACACAACGTTGGTTATACCTGACCATAAGAGAACAAAAACAAAAGTAAAACAAAGGTAAGGCCTTTGCATGAGGCGACCTTGGTTGGCCTCACAAAACTTGGTCTCTCAACACTCATTGAGGCTAGGGTTGGACGTCCCGCTGCTCACCTACATACATATAAATACAGAGTGAGCTAATGTCCAGTGAATAATACTAGAGTAAAGAGATTAATGAATGAGTTTCGTTCACAATGACTCATACTTATAAATTAAACATTTGAACTACTATTCCCATTCACATATAGATTTGTAGATCACAACAAAGCAAAATGACATCGGGTCCAATACATCATAGCCATATACACAATGACCTCGGGTCCAACTCAATATAAAAAAAAAACGACCTTAGGTCTATCTATACAAAACGACCTCGGGTCCAATGCTCATTCATAGACCAACTTTAGGTTTAATGGATCTATGTACCAAGGACCACTGGTCCTCCATATCATATTACTAAATGACCTTGGGTCCACCATTCTTATATTCATAATTATGCGATGATCGTGATCACATCCATTCTCATATTCAAAACGACCTTTGGTCCAATTTGTATACAAGATGACCTTTAGTCTATCTTGTTAAGCATTCCAAACGGCCTTGGGCCCAATCCGTGTCCTTATCAAATATACCAAACGGTCTTAGGCCTAATCTGCCTCCTCTTCAAACATGCCAAACGGCCTTAGGCCCATTACATACTCATATGTCAATCACTTCACATACTTCATTACGAATCAAGCGAATAAAATACTCATTCATAGTACAAATTCATAGAGTCAGAAATTTACCACGTAGGTAACATTTAGCAAACATTGGGTACATAAAAATATCTTTACTAAGATATTACTCACAGTGTTTCAGTGCTTGATTCGTTCTTGCGCTTGACCCTACGTAATTCATAACACATTGGGTCATAATACAATTCATTCCGTTCTTTAATTTGCTTAATGTTCTTAGGCTTCTTCCATGATCTTTAATTCATTTAGTGTACTCAATGTATGCCTAAGAGTGCTTAGAAGTGAAAAAGAACGGAAAACGAAACATAAAACGTCTTTTAAAAATTTCTAAAACATGGCCCTCCGCTCGAGCGGGGATTCAAAAATAAGGGTGGTCGCTCGAGCGTAATTCCCATCGATCGAGTGGTCTGCAAAAGTACTGGTTGCGTGAATTTCCCGCTTGACGGTCGCTCGAGCGGAAGACTAAGTAAAAAGGGTCCTCGCTCGAGCACCACTCTGGTCGCTCGAGCGATCTGTAAGATTTTGTAAAACTTCTAGGAGCACCATTCCACGCTCGAGTGGACAGGTTGAATTATAGGTTTTCCAAAACTTTGTTTGAAGCTCAAAACACATCTTAAAATGTTCAAAACTCATATTTTCGGTCCAAAATTATGGAAAACCATCATATGACATGGGAACATAGATAATTTGAGACCAATTACTCAAATTATGGATCAAATCTCCGAAATCAAGCTTAAACTATGAGGTTGAAACCATGTATGTAAAATCCATGTTTCATATCTTGCATATACAAGCTTTAAGACTTAAAATTGGGCTTCAAAACATGACAATTCATGTATGCATGTGTCAAACAACTCTCACTCCAACATGATCTTTATGATTTATGCTCAAACATGAGAAATTACAATAAATTCATGCATGCATGCCCAAGTTGATCTTAAATTCAACACATTTAGCTCAATTCTCATATTTATGAACATATACTTCTTGAATTCACATAGTTATGAACTTAAACTCATAAATTTGAGTTCAATTACTCACCTGGAGTCTTTAACTCTTCCAAATCTAGTTAGTTCTTGAGCCTAGTTATTCAATTCTCCAAGCTTTGAGCTCAAGTCCTCAAATTTGAGCCTCTTCTCCCTTAGAATCACATTTTCTCTCTCTATATTGGCCTTCCTCAGATTTTGCAAGGTTAAGAGCTCAAAATTATGAGCCTAGGCACTTGCTCTATATATATATATATATATAATGGTGATTAGTTTGACTAATCATATTTTCTTAGAGTTAATCAATTGTACTTAACTTAATCAATTTAATCTAATTATTTTGATCTGAATCAGTTTTCAATTAAATTTCACCATAGGCTTTAAAAATTATGCTAATCACAATAATACGACCAATTTTGGTTTTTGCCGCCTCTACGATCTTCAATTTAATTTTTATAGCAGAAAATCAAATAGATTTTCCTACGGTGAACAGATATAAATTCACAAACATCCATAATCATATAATTAGCACTCAAAATCATATCAACCTCATAATTATAAGCATAATTAAGATTAATTAACATAACACAGAATGCGGTTGTCACAGAATGAGTTTCAAATCAAGAACAGATTTTCGGACACAATTCAATCCAGAACCACACGTGCAGCAAGGGCCCCCGCATGTGCGGAAAACAGAGCAAAACAAGGCTTCAACACTATTTTAATTGCACGTGCAATGGTGGTTCCGCGTGGCCAGGCCCTCTTCACGTGCGGTTTTCAGGCTGATCCCCTGTTTCATTTTCTCTTCATTTTTTCGACTTTCGAGCCTTTATTTGCATGGTTTTCACATGTACTTCACATTCATATGCATAACACGGATACGAAAAAAATTAAAGAACAAATAGGAATAACTAAACGAATCGAATGTATTTTGAAATGTTGTGCTTGAATGTGTTTGTGTAGGTCAGACGCCGCGTTCTAATCACATGATTCAGGAAGCCAACTGTGAGTAACAACCTTGTAAAGATATGTTTGAATTATAAGTATTTATGAATTATAAAATGCTCTATTTCTAAAATGATACTTTCTGACTAATTGAATGATTGTCCTTTTTATGAAATGTATTTGTGGCATCCATAGCATCCATTACTGCAACTGTTACAGAGATCTCTGTCAGTTTCAATATTTGGAACTACTGTTTACTGAATTGATGGCCATCAATTATAATTGTTCGGTCTTATATGACCTACTGTTCTACTTTGCTATTTGATGTACCACGTATAACTGCTATGATTTCAATATGATTTGATATGTTATGAGATACTGATTCACTGATGAAATTGACCGTTTAAAATTACTGAAAGGACATCATTCATTACCCCTTTACACCGTTGTTATTTACTGGGCTCTAACTCACCGTTTTATATATGTATGTAGGTAATCAAGCTCAAGATCAAACCTAGTAGCGTCGACCTATTCTCTATTTTGTCATGCCAACTCTTGTGCCTCACTGCGAGATTCCAAACAGTCAAGCTTCAAGGTATCACGGGGGGTTCTTGAATACACCCTTTTGAATTGTGATCAAGCGTATGAATGTTTTTAAGACTTTTGTTAAGACTATCTTGTTATTGGGATTAAATCCCTAAGTTTTGCTTATGTTTTTGTACTTCAGCTTGATGTGGACTTATGTGCATATAAGTTTAATGTTTGGACTCATGTGTAATGTATACATATAAGGGCTTGTTTTGTTCATTTAAGTCTTCACAACTCATTGGACATTATATTTTATTATTTTTACGCTTCCGCCAGCCCTATTATTGTATTACTGTTAAGTAGACCTTTAGTAATTTCGGATTACTGGCCGATCACTTCTCTAATCCCTTAGGGCGGGGGTTAGGTCATGACACTTTTTTTTATTCAAATACTTTTATTTTGTAAGAAATTTATTTTTATTCTATTTAACATTTTATTGTAATTTTTAAATTAAAAAGAATTTCTGAAAAATCATATTTAAATATTTTATGTCATTATAAAAAGTAATTTTTTTTATATCAACTTATTTTTTTAATATTTTCAAGAAAATTTCTATTAGAAAATCTTAAATGAATTGCTTTAGCTTTTGTTCATTAATATTAAAATTTTAATTAATTTTATTTATCATTTAAAAAATTAATTAGCAAATAATTTTATTTATTTATATACACAATTTTGTTTTGGTTACTTAAGTTATTTGGTATCTCTACCCAAGTCCATTCAAATTTAATTCAAAATTTTTAATTTATATTAAAAACTATGTTGCCCAATTTGTAAAAACATTTAAACTTGTTGGTTACATATTTTGTATAAGCCAATTAGAATTCGACGCGTGACAAAATAAGGATAATATAGGAAGACTATTCAAGTCTTCGATCCTGATCGTACACGTGGTAATTAGTATCAGTTATTACGAGATCTGAGTAGCAGTGGATCAACAACGAGATGCAAGGTGATGTGGCTTCAACAGTTACTCACATTTCAAATTCAAATTTAGGAGGGAAGCCTAACTGCAAGTAATGGTGTAATGGAGCTAATCTGGAGGCAACATGATTAGCGATCATGGAAGAGTAGTTCGACGGTTAGAAATGCAGTTCAATGGTCATCCTTGAGCAGTATAAATAGCAGAGAAGGCGCCAGAAAAACCCCCCAGACTCAGATCCAAAAAACCAGTCTTAATCTACTTATTTTACATTTTCAGTTTTACATTTCTAGTCTTACATTTCTTGTACTTTAAATTCCTGCACTGCACTTCGTTCATAGGAGTAGTTTCAAGTAGATTGTTGCTGTAAACCTCTATGAGGCTGAGTTTGAATCATTGTAAGTTTTTTCATGTTAATGAAATATTTCAACTGTTCTTCATTTAATTGTTATTTTGCTTAATTCTCCTAAATCAAGTCACCAGTAAAAGTCCTCTTCATTGAGGCTGAAAGAACTAAAACGCAATCGTCTGATAATTGGTTGGCAGTTAATTTTCTGTAAGGATTGATTGATCCTTGCTGGCACGCTCACAATTACAATAATAACATTCGAAAGTCAAAAAGCCAACATACATTTTTGGCATGCCTAGTGGGACAAATTGAAATGGCTAGACGTAGGAGACAAGGAGAAAATGAACGCTTGGAAGAAGGCGTGGAAGGAGAGGTAGAGATATCTAATCTAGAGGATAATGTGATAACATATCCTGTGAAAACTCCCATTTTATCAGAACCTATGGTCGAATAGACCAGTACTTCAGAACAAGTACCACATGTTCGTAATATTGGACGAGACCAAGGAATTGGACCATCCACTGTCCCATTTACTCAGCCAATAAATCCATGGGGTGGCCTAGTAGATGCTATGGGACAACAATTAATGAACATGATGGAAAGGTGGGCAACATCTTTTTTGGATTGAATGAATAACCACAAACTAATAAACGTAAGACACATGGAGGAAGTTTCGAATGTCCCTTAGCAAAAGATTGGCTAGAGATAAACAGCCTATATAAATTAATAGACATTTTAATGGTCAAACTAGTAATCAAAACTATGAAAGACAATCACCTCAGTCTTGATACGAACCTATTCCGAGGCCTATAGCAGGTCAAAATGCCTCAATACTTAACAGTGAAGCCATGCAATTTGGTGGATCTGGCCTAGTATAAGAAAACGGTATAAGAATGGTTCCAAATCCCATGTTCGAAGCCATACCTGGCACAAGGGGTTTGATTAATCCCTTATTCAAATTTATACCCGGGGGGTTAGAAGGTTTTCCTACAAATAGAAGAGACACCACACCAGTTCCAGTACCTTTCGCAGGACAGGCTCAAAGGGGTTACCCACACCCCAACAGCAACCTGTACCACAGGGACAACCAGTCCCAAATATACCACCTTATGGACCAAGAAGACTACAAGCACAAGTTGGCCCACCAAATCCTGTGTTTGCTCCTCCAGTAGTGATTCAGCAGGCACAAAATATGGTCTCTAGGGATCAAATTGTTGACATTGTTAAAGAGATGTGTGGACCTATGGCTCGGGGGGTCCAGACTCCAGTGTACAGGAAACCGTACCTAGAATGGGTGGACAGGGTACATGAATACCCAAGGGGTTTCAGGATACCAGATTTTGTCCTTTTTCATGGGAATGGAAACCAATCAACAGTGAAGCATATTGCTAGGTTTGCTGCTCAATGCGGTGAATTTACTAATAATGACTATATGAAGTTAAGGTTATTCTCAAATTCCCTAACTGGGGGAGCATTTGTATGGTATATTAGCCTTACACCTGGCTCTATCCAAATTTGACAACAAATGGAAGAGGCATTTCATGCCCAATTCTTCCAATCGGAGCCAGAGGTTTCCATGGCAGACTTGGCAAGATTGAGTCAAAGGCCTGACGAGAAGGCCACTCAATTTATTGCCAGATTTAAAAGGGCTCGAAATAAATGTAGAGTCATCCTGCCAGAGTCAGAATTCGTGTGATTGGC
This sequence comes from Camellia sinensis, assembly GCF_004153795.1. Lineage (NCBI taxonomy): Eukaryota > Viridiplantae > Streptophyta > Magnoliopsida > Ericales > Theaceae > Camellia > Camellia sinensis. The sequence continues at coordinate 367,838 of NW_021025241.1, forward strand.
TCAAAATGGCTTAGAGTTTAGGCTTCGAAAGAAGTTTGACTCGACTGAGTTCAGAGCCTTAGTAGAACTCACTTATAAGGTGTCTAGATACGAAGCATTACTAGAAGAGGAACAAGATCGAAATAATGCATCGTACAAGACATATTATAGAGATCCTAATTATGAGATCGATGCAGCAGAGATTGTGGGGAAAGAACCTGTGATTTGTGAAGCATTGATTCATTAGGATATAACAATTGATCAGTAGTTTAAAAAGAAAGACCTTCACAGGAAATACTCTTTCGATTTAACTAAGGCAGATGACATTTTTGATCATTTTCTTGCGGCCAACTTCCTTAAGTTACCAAAAGGGATTAAAATTCCATCTCTTGATGAACTTAAAGATAAAGTATATTGTAAATGGCATAATTCTTGGTCTCACTCGACTAAGAACTGTATTGTTTTTCGAGACATGATTTAAGAACAAATTCGGAAAAGAAGTTTGAAATTCCTAGCCAAAGCTGAAAAGGCCATGGGGATCAACAGTAATCCATTTCCAGAAATTGGAGAGGTGGCAGCCAATGTCATTATACCGGACTTTTAGAACCTGTCTTTGAAAGAATTGGAAGAAGTCAATGTGCAGATACATGTGGCCAACCAGACAACTATCAAGAAAGACACTGTAAATCTACCAGCTATTGGACAAGGTTTCTCACACCAGAGGGAAGACTCTGGTGAAGAAGCACTGGATGATGATTCCTTAAAAGCAGCTGTGATGAAAAGGATGTGTCTTAGGTGCAGACTAAGCTACAAGTGGTTGAAATGACTTTCAATTGATGGGAAACAATATTACAAGGATGTGCAGAGACGTCCTAAACCAACCAATGCTTACAATAAAAGGCCATATCCATCTGGTGTTAGGCAGCAGCCATTGAGGGTTGAACCAACAGCTGATAGAATGCATTCCAAAGGCAAGAGGCCTTTACATGAGTCCAGGCTACCTAATTATTACAGAATGGAGAGCAGTCATTCTGAGAGAAGACTGGAGAGAGGTTCAGTTTATGGGATCAAAGCCAGAGATTGGCCCCCTGGACTAGCCTCACGCAAGACAGAAAGTGGACACCTTCATCGAAGGCCTGAGTTAGGCCCAAAGCATGAAGTCAAGGCCAAACAGTGGCCTTCACGGCCAGCTTCAAGGGTGACTTCGAAGGAGGAAAGAAGCAGTTCAATAGCTGGGTCAGTAGGTTCGTGGGTACCTGGAGTCCCAGACTGGTTTGTGATGCAGAACAAACATAGGGAGGTGTCTACCCAGAAAGAGGTTGTTGGAAACCAAGGTAGGATGGTCAAACCTCCTTTGGTGGATCCAAACAATTAGGTCTTGCTTAAACACCCAAAAACAAAGGAACCAGATATGGTCCCTGTAATTTCTAGATCACAAATGGGGAAAATTCGGCGTAGGTACACTCAGTACTAGCAAGACCTGAAAGAAAGTGTAGAGAGTTCTTCATTGGGACAGACAGAAGGAAAGAAGGATCCAAAGTCAGACCATACTCCAAAACCAACTTTACAAGGCAAAATGGGTTGCAGCAGAGAACAATTGGCCAAAGTTCAATCTGAACTAAAAGCCAGAGAGAAGTTCAGTTTAGCAGGATTGGAGAAGGCATTGATGGAGAGTGACAGCGAGACGGAGAAAGAAGTTGGCTTGGGCCAAAAGAAAGAAATGGCTGAGGAAGAAATGTTCGAAGCCTTCATGGCTGAACAAACATTTCTAGTTGAAAAGCCAGTCGTGACAGACCATTCGAAGGATGAAGTGCCAGAGAGCAGCATGGAGGATGCTTCTGGAGTAACTGAACAAGGTGGCCAAAAGGAGAAACAGACATTGCCAACCATCTAATTTGGCTCAGTGTCCGTGAACATGGTACACATACTACTGCATGAATTCCAAGCTGGAGATGAGAATCAAGAGGGGCAAGAAATTGACCCAATTCTAGTCTCTAGCGAAGACTCACAAGTGAGTATGGTGCAAGATAATTCTGGAATGGTTACTCCAATGGAAACTGAATATGAGAGTGAAGAGGTGGTGAGTATTAACCTCTCATATCCTTTTGAGTATCCCTCGAATTCTATGACACAGCATGTCAACCCTTTGTATATCAAGGCCTTTTTTGATGGGATACAATTGAACCGAGTCTTGGTGGATAATGGGGCAGCGGTGAACTTACTACCGAAATCTTCCTTGAAAAAATTAGAGAAAAGGAATCCCAAGTTAATTCCAACTAGTACAACCATTGCTGGTTTCGCTGGAGACAGACAGATGGCTTAGGGAATTCTACCCATCAACCTGAGTGTTGGAACCAAGGACTGCATGACGGCATTCTTCGTGATCGACAGTAATGCTAAGTACAATGTTTTACTTGGTAGAGATTGAATCCACACTAACAAATGTGTGCCTTCCTCTTTGCATCAGAAAATAATGATGGCCTTGGGCAATGGAGAGACAGAGGAAATTGATGCAGATTCTCAACCTTTCATAGCCTGCGCAGACTTCGCAAAGGCCAAGTTGTATATTGATGGAGTGACACCACTCAGTATACTGAGGAAATCTGATGGCTCAGCTGAAGTGACGGCTGATGAGGAAGTGACACACCTGAAGCACTTAGTCTAGGAGAGTGCTGACGAAGAGGTTGTCGTTAAAGATGATAATGATGCCTGGTTGTAGGCAAAGAGATGAAGTGCCGGAAGCCAAGTCTTTGGCTCTAGTTAAGTTTTCAATATTGGATGTAAAATCAATAGTCCAGAAAGTGCAGGAGCAAGAGAAAGAAGCCATGATAATTGGCTGCAAGCAGGAGCAGCAACAGGCCAGAGTTTTGGCCCTTGATAAATACTGTGCATTGGACATTGAAACAAAAGTCCAAGAAATACAGAAAGAAGAAGCCTTGTGAACAGACTTTGTCTATGAGAAGGAGGGTAAAGAGGTTGAATCAAAGAACCTGGGAACAGAACACAGCAATGAGATTGCTTCGAAGCCAGAAGGAATCAAAGAAGGAGCTTCAGTAAGTTCTCAGATACAAGACCCCTTAGAAGAAATAAATTTAGGGGAAGGTTCTGTACAAAAACCCATTTATATAAGTGCTTGGTTGAATGCTCTTGACAGGAACCAGTTGTTGGTTATTCTGAGGAGATATAAAGATTGTTTTGCATGGTCTTACAATGAACTACCAGGATTGGATAGGTCATTAGTGGAACATAGGCTCCCTATGAAGCTTAACTTCAAGCCATATAAGCAAAAACCAAGAAGAATGGGTCCAGAAGTGATTCAGAAAGTTAAGGAGGAAATTCTTAGACTACTCAAGGCAGGCTTTATTAGGACAGCCAGGTATGTTGAATGGCTATCTAATATTGTGCCTGTAGTTAAGAAGAATGGTAAAATGAGGGTATGCATTGATTTCAGAAACTTGAATCTAGCAACTCCAAAAGATGAGTACCTTATGCCTATAGTAGATTTGCTGGTAGACAGTTCAGCAGAGCATCAAATTTTATCAATGATGGATGAGCACTTTGGTTATAACCAAATTTGCATTGCAGAGGAAGATGTCCACAAAACAACACTTAGATGTCCTGGGAATATTGACACCTTCGAATGTGTTAAAATGCCATTTGGCCTGAAAAATGCTAGGGCTACATATCAGAGGGCTATAAACACCATTTTTCATGACCTCATTGGAGGGTATTTAGAGTGTTATATTGATGACATTGTAGTTAAATCTCAATCTATGGAGGAGCATCTATTTCACTTAGAAGCAGCCTTTGAAAGAATGAGAAAGTTCAAATTGAAGCTTAATCCTCTTAAGTGTGCTTTTGGCGTATCAGCTAGAAACTTCTTGGGCTATATAGTACACAAGAAAGGAATACAGATTGAC
>NW_021025241.1:372013-452563 GCF_004153795.1 Camellia sinensis
GCTGTTGAAAAGCTGTGTCTTGCTTTGTATTTTGCTGCAATGAAATTAAGATACTATCTTTTGCCTATAACTGTCTTAGTAATTGCAACCACAGATTTGGTTAAATATATGTTATCTAGACCAATGTTGAGAAGAAGAATTTTGGCTTTTATATTAGCCTTGTTAGAATTTCATTTAGAATATGTTCCCCAAAAGGCAGTGAAAGGACAAGTTTTAGCCAATTTTTTGGCAGACCATCCATCTTAAACAGAGAGCCAAGAGATAATGGAACTTGGTATGGCTAGTGTTGAGCCATGACAAATGTGGTTCGATGGATCGAAAGCCAATGGCCTTACTGGAATTGGTATAGTGATTAAGTCACCACAAGGAATATAAACCACAAACAGTTTCAGAGTGGATGAAATTACTTATTCTAATAATCAAGCTGAATATGAAGCCTTAATAGTGGGATTGGAAATTTTTATTGGATTACAAGTTCATGCAGTTGACATATTTGGAGATTCTCAATTGGTGGTTAACCAAGTGAAAGGGATTTTCAAATGTCAAAGTATAAGCATGTTGTCATACTATGTTGTTTCATTACATTTGCTTTCTCAATTTTAAATAGCAAATGTAACTCATGTCCAAAGATTCTTGAATAATTGAGCCAATGATGTGGCACAAAAAGCTTCGAATTTCAAGAGGAGGGATAATACTCAAAGGGACATAAGCCAAACAACATATCAGAAATCTATACCACCCTTAAATAAAAGGAATGTGGTCCTGGAAGTCAATCATAATGACTCACAGGAACAAGATTGGAGGCATCCAATAATGCAGTACTTGGCTGGCCCATCCTCAAAGGCTAGTAGAAAAATTAAATTGCAATCTATGCAATACATTATATATAGCAATGCTCTCTACAAAAGGGGGGGAGATGGTTTATTGCTGGAATGTTTAGGCCCAAAAGAAGCATTAACAGCTATGGCTGAGGTTCATGAAGGCATCTGTGGTGCTCATCAGCCTGGTGTGAAAATGAGATGGTTGCTTCGAAGGCATTCCTATTATTGGCAATTATCCTTAAAGACTGCATATAATATGCAAAGGGTTGCCAGGCTTGTCAAAAGCATGGCACAATAAGGCATGTGCCCATAACTGACTTGCATGCAGTAGTAAAACCTTGGCCATTCAGAGGATGGGCCATGGATATGATGGGAAAAATACACTCACCCTCTTTGAAGCATCATTGTTTCATTTTAGTGGCTACTGATTACTTCACCAAGTGGGCTGAAGCTAGGCCATACAAGGCTGTAGACCAGACTGAGGTCATTGGATTCATCAAGGATTTAATCCATAGGTTTGGCATCCCACAAACTATAACTGTTGATAACGGGACTGTGTTCGATGGGAAAATGGTAAAGTCTTTTGTGGCAGAGTTTGGAATTAGCCTTGTTAATTCTACCCCCTATTATGCACAAGCCAACGGCCAGGCTGAATCATCCAATAAGTCCTTGAAGAAAGGAATACAAAAGGTTGTGGAAGACAATCCTAGGGATTGACATAACTTATTGTTGGATGTATTGTGGGCTTATAGAACTTTCCCAAGGTCAAGCACAGGAGTTACTCTTCATGCCTTGGTGTATGGGCATGATGCTGTGTTGCCTGTGGAAATTAATGTTAAGTCTTTGAGGGTAAGATGCCAAGACCAGCTAGATCCTGAGCAATACCATCAGAGTATGTGCTTGGAATTAAAAGGAATAGATGAAGCCAGAATTCTGGCATTAAATAGCATTCTCTTTCAAAAGAAGAAAGCAGCCAAAAATTACAATAAGAAAGTCAAACACATTGGCTTCGATGAAGGTGATTTGGTATGAAAGACAATACCCCCAATAGGAATTAACAGTCATAAGTTTGGTAAATGGTCACCTAACTGGGAAGGACCATATCAAATTCATAGAGTCCTGCCTTTCGGAGCATACCATTTGAGAAATTTGAATGGATACATACATTAATAGCAGATATTTGAAGCCCTATTTTCTAACTATTTGGGAAACACAAGGAATAGAATAAATGTCAAGCAAAAGAACACAATAGTACTCAAATGATAAATCAGAATTTGTTTTTTCATAAAGAGTTAAATACATTTTGCCATAAATTGGCCCATGAATCATTACAATGCCTTAATTGTTCTTTTACAACAGACTTCCTATTCTTAAATGAAGAAAACAACTGGATGGCTATGGTCATTTCTTGCTTTTGATCCGGCCAGTCCTTGGTTGGTGATCTGCAATTTAGTGTCAGTACAGATTAAGGCCTGGTTCACTGCAGATAGCTCCTCTTCAAGTTGAGCTTTCCTCTCCAGTAGTTGGGTTCGATAATGGGAGATAGAGGAATGCTGTTCCTTTAGCCCGGAGACTTCAGCATGTACTGTGGAAACAAAGCTCTGGTCTCTCACTAAGTTCTCCTCCGCAGCCTTGGCAGCATGAAAAATGTTGATGTAAAAGTCAATAGTAGCTGCTGCCTGAGATAGATGACTTGAGACAGTTATACTAGATTTCTCAACAACTTTGCAGCACTGAAGGAAGCCACTTCTTATTATAGGCCTTTGTAAAGCCTCGAAAGGAATCCTTGAAAAGGATGTCAATAACTCCAGATAGCTATCTAAGTCCATCAGGGGCGCGGAATGCTTACTACCGAAGGAAGAGGAGCTCTCAAGAATTGTTAACAAGGAATCAGCTAGAACTAATGGCTCAGCTTTATAATTAGTTATTGGAAAGGTAGAGGACATGTTAAAGAGACTTGCTAGTTTTGCTTCGAAGATATCTACCTCATCCGAAGACATAAGGGGTGCAGAAAGAGTAGCGGTGGAAGGCACAGAAGACTGCATAGGGATAGGAGAAATGGGTGGAGCATCTTCAGTAGTCTCTATGGTCCTAGTCACTAATAGGTCATGTGAAGAAGGGCTGGAAGTACGTAAAGGTAACAAACCATGGGTTGGAGAGCTGCCAGCATCCTCTGTAGGGGAATTAGCTACCATCAGAGATAGAGCAATAGCAGTTGGAATTTCTTTAGGAGGAAGGGGAAGAGCAAGGATCGAAAGAGAACTGAATTGAGGTAGATCCAAAGATAAGTAAGGAAGATACGGATTTAATCCAAAAGAAAGAGATGTAGGAATGCTTGGCCTCAAGGAGGGTACATTGAATGTAGGCCTAGGAAGTGTGAGTATTATTTGAATAGTCCTCACATTTTGCATCTGATCAACTTCAACTGAAACTGAGAGAGTCCTTATTGGAAGAATAGGCTCAGTAGTTGTTGCTGCAAAAGAAGAGATGTAAAGTAATGTCAGGTTTCAATACCAAAAAATTTGATAAGAGAGAAATAGTAGAAGCATGAAAGAAATTACTTGTTTTAGAAGTGATAGCAGCAATAGGAGAGCTTCGAAGGGAATAGTGCTCAGCAATATGTTGCCTTCTTGCAGTTTCCCTTTGGATTGCATCAGCAGCAGCTGCTTCATCTCTTAAGAATTGCTGCTGCCATCTCTTCTCAGCTCTCTCAAAAACAACTATGGCCTTAGAATGCTCTCGTTCTACTGCCTTAGCAGCTGCTTCTTCGACCAAATCAGAAGGAGAGACATTCGTCTTCCTTCTCTTTTTCCTTTGTACTGGTATTTCATGTTCCTTCTCAATTTCTTTCTCTCCAATTTGGGATTCAGATTCGTCAGAAGTGAGTTCCTCTTCCACTACTCTGACAGTTGTCTCATGAGTGGGATCTTGAACCAAGCCAGAAAAAAGGATGGTCACTCTTTTCCTTCTTTTCAAGGGTGACTCTTGCTCTTGAGTTTTTTTTTTATTCTTCTTCTTCTGCTTGAACCTCAGGTATTTCTTTTTTAGGCTCAAGTAAAAGTCTCATTTTCTTTTGTTGCCGTTTGCTTTTGAGAAGATTTAGAGCTTGGGTCTTCTGAGGAGAATCTCCCTGTGAGGCACCCGCACCACCTTCACAAAAGAAGAACCAAAGATAAGGCTAAAAACATTATAAAGAAGGCAAAAGGAGAAGAGACAAGGGTATATACCTTTCTTCGAGGCGGCCCGAGTAACTCTAGGACGAGTCGAGGTAGCAGGAGCAGACTGTGTAGTAGCAGGCATAGGAACTGAAGTGGTAAGGACAATGGAAGGAATAGCAACTCCAACTCCTTTGGGCTTGGGCACATCCAACACAATCAGTACGTCTTGAGGAGAAATGGCCAGATATACTTCCATGTTGGACACCACCAGTTGTGGTACCTCTTCAACATGTTACCTTGAGGAAGAAAAGGGGTATACTCAAAATCGATCAAGTCCTGTATAAACTTAGAAGTTGCCTCTTCTAGTCTGGACTGACGAACTTTCAAATCCCTAGTGGTAAGACTTAGATTGGTGTTACTGCAGAGAGGTATTGGGACCTCTTGTGAGAAGCCAAATTATCTAGCAAATTGAGCAGGACAGTAGGGCTCAACAATGTATTTGTAAGCTCTGGGGTTCATGGTTCCAATGAATAATTCTCTAGGGATTAAAATAGAGGCTCATATGTCTTTGTGAGTAGGTGAAGCACAGAGCCTATCACTCAGGAAATTCTTTAACCAAGATAGGCCAATGGTCATGGGTTCGAAAGGACGAAAGTAGTAGGAATAAGGAGAAACTGGAAGTCGATAGAAGAAAGAGAAGTAAAAAGCAAAAGTAGAAGGATAAAGGGAAGCATTGGCTAGCCTCATGCCATGAGTAGGAGGGTTTGGCTCAAAAATTTAAGGCATTTGGATTGTAACTCAGTGAAATAAGCAAAAAGCCAAAGCTGAAGAATCCAAAATGGCCCCCCTTGATTGGCATCTAAGGGTTTCTCACAGAAAAGAGAACAGGCTCTATATACGTGACCCAGAATGTATGGAGCTAAAGCCACCCTCTTCTGTAAAACAAGGGCTTTGGCAAGAGGGGCAAATTCAGGCATGATTCTTTGAGAGGAGGTGCAGAAAAGGAATTTGCAAAGCCAATATAGTAAGAATGAAAAGAATTCCCTATCGATCACAGGACCCTCTCTTCTATGCTCAGCCGTGACAAGGTCACTATAGGATGAGTTAAGAGATGAGAGGGAAAAAGGGACTGCTAGGTCAGGATAATCTGGTCCAATGGGGGTTCCAATGGGAGATAATCCTAATAGATGGCAAATGTCAAGAACAGTAGGGGCCATCATCCCACATCTGAATTGGAAGAAATTAAAAACAGGATTCCAAAAGCACAGGGCAGCAGGAATTAAGAAGGGGTCCTCTGAGATAGTTGACTTGGATAATCGGAGGGCATCAAGAAGGCAAAGTTCTTGAAGGTCCAGAGTCCTACCAGGGACAACCCGATCATACCATTCTTGCCATTTCGGTCTCACTGTGGGCCAGCATCGGTGGGGGCGATATGTCCTCCAGTTCCTCCAGTCAAGGCCACTCTCGTAAAGGAGACAATGGTCTTCTAGACGAGGATATAGAGCTGGAAGCTCAGCAAGAATCTCCTTGAATATAGGCCCAAGCACATAGTCTTGTTGCTCATGACGACGAGGGATGAAGATGCATCCGTCGATGGCGCTTTTCTCCCCAGCCTTGTACTTTTCACATTCTGCATCAATGATCCTTTTCAAGACTATAGACGGGCTCGCACGTTCTATGACTGGTACTTTTAATGAAGAAGAAGCCATTGATCGAACGCTTCCTCAAAAGACGAAGCTGGGAAAGGAAGTAAAGAGAAGTGGAAGATCGGTAGAGATAAAGGGTTTCTGTATTGTGCGAGCAAGTGATTTCAGAGCACAAAATAAAAGGGTTTTAAAGGCTTTTATGTCTGGAAGATATATCGCGTGATTCGTTAAGTACTAAAAGTACAAATACGAAGAGTTTCCTTTAAGATTGATACTTTTGGAGGGAAAAACAGATCCCAGACGTTGAAGCCAGCTTCGAAGTATAGTATTTGGCTTCGAAACCAAATTTTGGCGCCAAAAGTCAAATAATAAACGGCTTCGAAACTAAGAAGCCAGCTTCGAAGTATATTTCATACTTATGGATGTAAGAATGCTCAAGTATTTGTTTACTTCGAAGGGATTAAAGACCTGTTTTAGGTTTCTCAATGAAAGTAATGTCCTTCGAAGCAAAACTTGAGATCCCTTAAGGATGAGAATTGTTGTTCGAAACATCAAAACCATTAATTGGTTTATATATATATTTAAGAAAGATTCTCTTTCTAGACAAAAAAATAGCATGGACTGTTCTTCGAAGCAAAAATAGTCAATTTAAAATGGTTGATCATACTAACCATGACCATATGTTGGTTATGATCAAAACAAGCTTTAAGGGGTAAGATTGTTAAATTCGAAGCACCAATTTTAAATGAAAATTAGCAAAAATTGTTAACTATATTCCATAAATTGGCAAGGTTCATTGTTGGTTCTTTTAGTGTTTCATTTAAAACGATCGAGTCCAAATTCGAAGGATAAGATTGTTCATTTCGAAGCTTTGAATTTGCTTTAAAGACAAATGGGGACAAGATCAAACCATACCAAACAAAAAAAAAGTCTTGGTGGTATTAAAACAAGAGCAATTACATCGAATGACCCTATTTGGGTACAAACTCAAGCTCATAAAAGTAGGGAATGGAATAAATAACAAGATCATGAAATTTAGTCCAACTATGATCAATGAATTTATGTTCTTTCTTTATTCTATCCTCTATTTCTTCTAACATTGGCTGCATGAGTTGATGTGCTCTCACTTCGTAAAAGAGCTCTTCAGCCTTTATTTCGAATGTTGTTTCTCTCAATCCTTGTTCTAATTCATCTATATCCAAGTCATCCCAGTACGCAGAATCTTTATTCCTGAAATCATTAAATTCTTCAAAGAAATTCTCTGCTTCATACTGGGCATGAACTCGAAGGGACGAGAGTTGCTCTAAAGATTGTGTGGTAGCCATGGAGGTCCGATGCCAGTGGAGAAGCAATGGAAGTTGGTCCAAAAACATGTGAAGCTTTGCTTGGGCGAGGGGATTGAGGACATGACCCCGAGTCAGAATATCACAAGCCCATTGAAGGTTCTTGAGAGGGACTTCGTCCTCAAGAACATTGAAGGGCAAGTGAGAGAAAGCCGCAAGTAGAAGTTGAACTTGCTTCCGCTCAGCTGGATTAGGGGAAGGTGGAGGCTTGTAACGTGGAAAAATCTTATCTGTGGAGAGGGCAAGCCTCAATCTCTCTGTCCAGCAAAGATTTGGCAGAGGGGAAGGTGTGGACGCTTCTATTTTAGGAGATGGAACAAGGGCAGAAGGAACAAGGGCATTAATATAATCGAGCTAGTCCGAAGAACCTTCTGGGCTAAGAATGATGGATTGTACCCTTGTGCATGGATTGTACCCTTGTGCCTGGATTGTACCCTTGTGCTTCTTCTAGGCGTCGGGCGGCGTGCACTATCTTTGTAGGTATGGAGGATGTATACCATGCCACAAGCAGATTATCCTCCAAACTGCGTCGATGGTCAATGGGCACGTAGGGATAGACCACCGAGCTTCGCGCATAAGAAGGGAATTCTAAAGGGTTAGTAAATTCGACAAAGTGATGGTTGATTCGTTCCCTCAAATCACAAGCCTCAGGTTTTGACCAGCTTGTCCAGTCAGAAACCCCAGAAGAGGAAGAAGTCACAGCCTTGTCCCATGCAGAAGGTTGTGAAGAAGAACTTCTCATGTCCATATTTGTAACTTTCTGAATCAAAGAATTGAGGGCAGTTTGTTCGTAGTCCAAGGGTGAGTCAGAAGAAGAACTTCCCATGTCCATATTTGTGAGTTTTTGAATCGAAGGATTAAGGGCAATGTGTTCGAAGTTTAAGGGTTGATAATTTGCAAAGGCATCCATGACCTGAATATAGAAATGTGGGCAAAGGTGGCTAATTAATGGATGGAGGTTCTTTCGAGGAAGAATAACATCATCATATGACTCTTCGTGTGCTCGATCAATGGAGGGAAAAATTGATTCGGCCATAAAAAATGTATCAGTCTGTTCGAATACTAAGGTGGTGGGGGTGTTCAAAAGATTGAAGGAGAGTTTAATGCAGATGATGAATGACGGTTGCATTTCTGGGAGAGTGCAAAACCCATGCACGTTCTAAGACGTGGGAAAGAGACCTTGATCCACTAATATCACCAAGTATTGGGTATATTAGTGGGGGGGGTAATGTTGGCTACATATTTTTTATAAGCCAATTACAATTTGACGCGTGGCAAAATAAGGATAATATATGAAGACTATTTAAGTCTTCGATCCTGATCGTACACGTGGCAATTAGTATTGGTTATTACGAGATCTAAGTAGCAGTGGATCAACAAAGAGATGCAAGGTGATGTGGCTTCAACAGTTACTCACATTTCAAATTCAAATTTAGGAGGGAAGCCTAACTGCAAGTAATGGCGTAATGGAGCTAATCTTGAGGCAACATGATCAGCGATCATGGAGGAGCAGTTTGAAGGTTAGAAATGCAGTTCGATGGTCATCCTTGAGTAGTATAAATAGCAGAGAAGGCCCCAGAAAAGCCCCCAGACTCAGATCCAAAAAATCAGTCTTATTATACTTATTTCAGTTTTACATTTCCAGTCTTACATTTTCTGTACTTTAAATTCCTGCACTGCACTTCGTTCATAGGAGTAGTTTCAAGTAGATTGTTACTGTAAACCTTTACGAGGCTGAGTTTGAATCATTGTAAGTTTTTTCATGTTAATGAAATACTTCAACTGTTCTTCGGCAAGGAGTCCTTCGAGCTCGTTGAGTGCTTCAAGTCTAGATTGCATATAATGGAGTCTGATGGGGTTCAACTTTAGAACTAGGGATCCTTCGATCAAGGGACCCGATTGCTTCTTCACTAACTTCACCAGAGATTTGAGGTAACGATCTCCAGTCACAACTGCCATTTTAATGGCCAAAATTAGGATTTATAGAAAGAGAAAAACATGTATTTAGAACATAATTCTGAGAGTAAGAATGAGAGAAAATTTTGTGGATGTGAATTAGGATTTTGGTGAAAGAGAAGTGTAGAGTGATAATTTCAAGAAGAAAATGGCGGTTTGGGGGGGATTGGATAGGGAAAAAGGGCAATGGCTTCTCTGCAAATGGACAGAGAGAGAAAAAGAGACGCTTTAAGATAGTGAGCAGGCATTAATGATTAAGGGAAACCTTATTAGTCAAAACACAAAGAAAATTGTGAGAAAACCAAAATTCAAAACATAGAGAAAATTTAAAATACGGAGAAATTTAAATTTCTCTGTGTTTTGAAAATTTCTCTGTGTCAAGGTTGAAATTTCTCTGAGTTGGGCTAAAATTTCTTTGAGCTAAATATTTTCTGTGAAAATGTTGAAGGACCCCCAACTACTATGAAAATATTATATGTTCTTTATCTTATAAAATTTTAATATCAAGGACCTTAAAAAAAATTCTCCTTAATTTTTTTATGTCATACATAGCACTGGTTACCACTAATTTTGTAAAAGAGAAAAAGAAAAATTTATAATTGTGACAGGTTGTTGCCGAGGCTGATTCTCCAAAATCCAAACCAAATAAAGTCAATTACAAATACACTTCAATTGATTTGTTTAAAACATAAATTGTTTCCTGTAATTTTTAAATGGGTGAATTACAAATACACCCCCTGAGGTTTGATTAAAATGCGAATCGCCCCCTGTGGTTTTGGAAATTACATTCCACCCCCTGAGGTTTCTAATTTCATAATAGATCGTCCCTTTTATTAATAAATTATGAAGTCAATTAACAATTTTTAATGATGTTAGAAATATATTTAAGTCAATAATTTAAGTAATTTTATTATTGTACAGAAGGGCAATTATGAATTTCACTTTTTTAGTTAATTCTGTTAAATAAAAAATACTAACAAAAAGGTATTTGTAATTTTCCAAACTACAGGAGCAATCTGTACTTTAAGCAAACCTCAGGGGATATATATGTAATTTACCCTTTTAAAATTATAAATATCCCTTTATTTATATTTTTTATTTAACAAAATTAACGGAAAATAAAATTCTAAACTATTTTTTTTAGACAACAATAAAAGTACTAAAATTATTAATTGAAATATATTTCTAACATCAATTAAAATAGCTAATTAATTTGATTTGAAATTGGAAGGGGCATAATGTAATTTTAAGCAAATATCAACTAAAAAATTAGAGAAAATTCTACTTACACAACAAAAAATTCTCCTTACATTCAATTTCTCATTACACAATACAAAAAATTCAATTCTCTCATTACAAACATTATAATATCCATCATAACCTTCATCCTTACACCCCAACCTAATAAACCCTAACTCTACCCCACACCAACTACCACCTTTGGCAACCACAACCTTTAAACCTTAACTCTTTTACCTTCACTTTCACTTCCATCTCTACCTCCACCTCTGACCATAGCCCTACAACCTCCGATTGCATCGATGATGAGTTGGTTATTGAAGGCTCGAGCCTGACGGAGAGTGCTATAATGACCATAGTGCCTCATATCGAAATAACCATCCATGTAAACATGAACATACCTGTTCTTCTTCTTCATCTTCCATTTTCCAAGAGGGAAAGTGAAATACATGCCCATAGCAGAGACTTTGAGAACCACACCTCCGATCAACCATGTCGCAACTAGCTTTGTGCTTTGTGGATTTTCCATCGACCAGCCTTCGAACCTACCATTAATGAAATCAGAACCTTGACCTTGGTGGAAATACGAAACAAAGAGAGAGGCAGTTGTTAGAAATGTTAGTGTGGAGAAGTATTTTGTGAATGACAGCACGTGGCTAAGGTGACGCCGAAGTGTCAGCCGAGGTGCCACATGGCCTGGTCAAGCTTGCCGAGATGATCTTAATTAGGCCGAGGTTATCTGTGGAGATACCGAAATCTAGGATAAGTGGGTAAGGGACAAGAGTCTTAGAATATGAGAGGATCTCAGCCTGGATAAGGATAAGGCTCATGGGAAGTTTATCCCTATCTAGCTGAGATTCTAGGATAAGCATTGAGACTAAGTTCCATGAAGTAAGGCTTCTGGGTGATCAGGTCACTACTGGTTATAAAAGCATGGCACCCCCGTGGGTCTAGGGTAAGTTCTTTCTTGTGAATTTTGAGTACTATTCGCTATCTGTGAGAGATATTATTTACTGACTTGATCGTCGGAGTGCTCTCGGATGGTGAACCACCACTATATTTCTTGTGTTCTTGTTACAGGTTATTAGGCTTAACCTATTTTGTCGGTGCTCTCCAGCTGGGTTCCCTGTTTGGTTGTGTGGTCGGAAATCAACACCCACAATTTGGTGCCGTCTATGGGAACTTAAAGAGAATAGATGGCCAACAACAGGTAGGAAGAAAAGATTGGGGATGACATCCACAGTGAAAGTAAGAAGCATGCGGATCCTAATGTTAGGGAAGAAAAATGTAATGAAGGACTACAAAAACCGAATCCTGGGGCAAATGACGTCGGCAAAGGGTGCAATGGCCCAAATAAAGGAGGCCAGAATGAATATTACAATGAAAATGACCTCCAGGTATGGAAGGATAGATGCATGAGGAGGGATGGTGAGATAAAAGAGATAGCAAGTTGGCCGACCTTCAGTCAGTGGTTAACTTTATGATGCAACCACCATTCCCGTTGCAAGACACACTGGCACTAGCCGCCAAGACCGATACCTAGAAAGGACAGAAGGCAGTCCTAGTTGTCCCACGGCATGGAAATGGACAAGGGAACTCACATCGGCCATCAAAGAATGTCGAGCGTACATAATCAATACGAGGTGAGTCGCAGATGACACCACGGACAAAGGGGACCTATGTCCAAGGATCTCGGCAGATCCACAGGCAAGGCCTCTACTTTAATGCAGTGGATGAAAGGAAGTCCAAGAGGATTCACAATTTCACCGGAAGTAACGCGCCGAAGAGACTAAAGTCTAGTGATAACCAAGCTCCCGATAGGACGAAGAAGGATTTGAGAGACTACTTATAAAGGAAGAGACTCAATGCCAACATCATGTCCCCAATTAAGTTGAGGACACCATTCTCGGTGGAGTTGGATACATTTGAGGCACCAAAGAGGTTCAACATGCCGAGGTTTCAGATTTATGACGGTAAGTCTGATCTTAACTTTCATGTTGATTTGTGTTTAAATTCAATGGCTTTGTGGAACGGGAATGGGCAGTTGTTATGTAAGCTATTCCCCTCGTCCTTTAGGGAGATAACGTCTGATTAGTTCCATAAGTTGCCAAAAAGAACTGTGAAAAGTTGGGAAGGCTTGGCTGAGATGTTGTGGCCAGGTTTGTTACGAACAAGTTGCAGCCACTAAGGGTAGACTCTCTGTTGGCTTTCACCATCGCTAATGTTCAAAGCCTCAGGGCTTATGCTAAGATCTATTATGAGGTGTTCAACCGAATTCCTGCTTGTAACCAGGAGCTGGCGGTCATGTCGTTCAAGAATGGCCTGGATGATGAATGCTCGCTACAGAAATCAATTGCAAAAGCCCTACCAAAGAATATGGAGGAGCTCATGGCACGGATTGAGAAATATGCCAGAGTAGAGGAAGACATGCAAGGAGCAAAGACACCAAAGAAAGAAAAGAAGAACGGCTCACCAAAGCGAGGCTAAGGTAACGTAGGTATTAACAAGCAGGAGACAAGGTTGAAGGCTACACAGGCTGTCAACACGGTATTCAGGATCTCGATTTACAAGATTCTGGAGAGGATCAGGAACCAACCATACTACAGAGTGCCGGATAAGATCATAGGGGAGTTTATGGGAAGGAGCATAGGGAAGCATTGTGCTTACCATAATGAGGATGGGCATTTGACTCAACGATACAGGGCTCTGAAATCACATCTGGAAGATTTAGTCAGACAAGGTCACCTGAGAGACTTAGTAGACGAGGCAAGGATAAGGGAAAAGCATGCAACGCTTCCCCAAGCATTAGCAGCACCACCTCCACCACCACCACTGCAGCAAGCAGATAGACCTCAGGTAATCAATGTGATTCACTCAAAGGTGAATGAGAATGATGTTAAGGGCAAAACACAGAGAGTAAGGTACCTGCAATACGTATATCAGGTCTAGCAGAAAAACCCAGAACCAATGAATACCAGGGATTGATGATTTCTTTTATTGAGGTTGACTTAGAGATGGTGCAGCACCCGCACAATGACGCCCTGGGGGTGACTCTGAAGATTGGAGACTGCCAGATGAGGCGCATACCAATTGATCATGGTAGTTCTTGTAACATCATATATGCTAGATGTTACAAGGAACTAGGCCTTCACCTAGATGATTTAGAACAATCCAACAGCTCGATGGTTGGATTCAGTGGGACGTTGACATGGCCTTTTGGAGGTGCAGGCAGGGAGCAAGGTAAGCATAGAGTTTATAGTGATTGATACCCCCTCCCCATACAATGTTATTTTGGAAAGACCATGGTTGCATGCAATGAGGGTTGTTTCCTCAATGCTGCACCAGCTGTTACAATTCCCAATCGAATAGAGAATTGAGGAGGTTAGAGGAGACCAGGTGCAGACAAAAAATTGCTCCATGGTAGCAATAAAGTCCACCTGCAACATGTGGGAGACAGAGACAATGGAAATCGAAGACGAGGACAGACAAGTCCTAGATGATGTCGGCAAAGAACTAGCCGACAAAAAGTGAGGAAACTTTGAAGAAGATTCTGATCCAAGAAGGTGATCAAGAGTGCTTCTTCCTTCTCGACTCAGGCTTAGCCGAGGAGAAGGAAAAGGAGTTGGAGACTTTCTTGTGAGAAAACATAGAAGTGTTTGCCTGGACGCCTTATGAGATGCCTAGCATTGACCCTAAGGTCACTTGTCATAGGCTCAACATGGATAGGTCGGCTAAACCTGTTATCCAGTGAGCAAGAAAGCCGACATTGATACATGTGGAGGTAGTCAAGGAGGAAGTGGACAAGCTATTGGAAGCCCAAGCCATCCGGGAGGTGAACTACCCTACCTGGCTGTCCAACATAGTGGTAGTGAAAAAGAAGAATGGTAAGTGGATGGTTTGCATGGACTTCACCAGCCTGAACAAGGCTTGCCCCAAGGATAGCTTCTTTTTGCCTAAGATCGATCAACTGGTGGATACCGCATCAGGACATGGGAGCATGAGCTTCCTGGATGCCTACAAGGAATACCACTAGATAGCTGTGTATCCCCCGAATGAAGAGAAGACGACATTCATCACCCCAAAAGGACTTTATTGTTACAAAGTAATGCATTTTGGGTTGAAGAATGCAGAAACAACCTACTAGAGATTGGTGACCAAGATATTCAAGTATCTGATTAGGAGGACAGTAGAGGTCTACATCGATGACATGGCCGTGAAAACCAAGGAACCTGGGAACCATCTAGTCGACTTGAAGGCAGTGTTTGATAGCCTGAGATCATATCGACTTCGGCTCAATGCCTCAAAATATGCATTTGGAGTTGGATCCGGTAAGTTCCTAGGTTACTTGGTCACCAGGAGGGGCATTGAAGTAAGCCCAGGTTAGATCAGGGCCATGGTTGACTTCAAAAGCTCGATAACAGCCAAACAAGTCTAGATTTTGACCGGCAAGGCAGTAGCCCTAAATGGATTTATCAGCCGTAGTTCTGATAAATGTAAATTATTTTTCCAATTATTGAAGAAGGCCACAGATTTTTTGTGGACAGAAGAATGCGAAGTCTCCTTGGCCGACTTGAAAAGGTACCTGACAATAGCTCCAGTTTTGTCAAATCCAATATCTAGATAAGAACTATTCTTGTACTTGGCGGTATCAGACCACGCTATCAGTGCGGTGGTAATCCACGAAGAGAAGGGGGAACAAAAGGTAGTATACTAGGTAAGCAAGACCTTGGTAAGTGCAGAAACCAGGTACTCTTGGAGAAATTAACACTAGCCCTGGTGATGGCCTCCAAAAAGTTGAATCATTACTTTCAAGCCCACAAGATTGTGGTACTAACAGAACACCCACTCAAGTCCCTATTGCAGCACGGGGATCTGACAGACAGGGTAGCAGATGGGTAGTGGTGCTAGGCCAATATGACTTGGAGTTCAGGCTTAGAACAGCAATTAAGGGCCAAGTTCTGGCCGACTTTGTGGCCGAGTTCACTCCTGGCGTAATCCCAAGGTAGGCTCCGGTGAGCCGCGGCCTGGGATGCCTAGGGTAATAAGAGGCAACCCAACTGGGGCTAAGGAACCCCACACCATCAGAACAGGGTAAGGCAGCAGAGAGGCCAAAACCTTGCGACATTTACATCGGTGACTCCTTCCGCATTTTTGTCAACGGCAGTTCAAACCAACAAGGAGCAGGTCAGTCGTAGTGTTGATAACACCAGATGGACAAATGATAGAGAGGCACTGTATGCTGTATTGAGACTAGCAGCAGCTATAGAGGCTGACGAAGTAGTAGGCTTTTGTGACTCCCAACTTATTGAGAATCAAGTAACATGCGAGTATACTGCCCGAGATAAGAGAATGATAGCCTATGCCAAGGAGATTGTTAAGCTGCTAACATTGTTCGAAAGTTGTCGGTTACAGCAAGTTAGCCGAAATGATAATAGTCATGCCGACACCCTGGATAACTTGGCCAGCGCAATGAAATCAGGTGAGGTAAGAACAACAATTGTTGATTATTTGTCAGGCCCAAGTACTGAATCACTAATAACAAACTATGAAGCGATGTGTGTGGAGATGGGTCCAAGCTAGATGGATGCCATAGTGGTGTTCTTCAGAGATGGTAGACTACCATCAGACAGAAAAGAAGCACACAAAACCAGACTAAAGTTGGCCAGGCTCTGTTGGTCAGCAGAAGGCCATCTCTACGGAAGATCTTTCACTGGACCCTTTCTAAGGCATGTACATCCATCCCAGGTGGAGGATTTTCTGTATGAGATCTATGAAGGAGTATATGAGAGCCATGCTGGGGGCAGATCACTTGCTCATAGGGCCATATCTCAGGGATACTGGTGGCCTTACATGCAGAAGGATGTTGAAGCCTATGTGAGGAAGTGCGGGAAGTGTCAAAGGTTTGCACCTTTGATACACCAGGTAGTTGAAGATCTGAATCCAACATCCAGTCCCTAGTCATTTGCCCAGTGGGGCATAGATCTTGTTAGACAACTGCTTCAGGCAACTGGACAGAGAAAATTCCTACTTATAGCAACCGATTACTTCGTAAAGTGGGTAGAGGCTAAACCTTTAGCCAAAATCTTCATCTGGAAGAACATAATTACCAGGGTTGGGCTCCCAAGAGCCAGTATAGCGGATAATGGCACTAAGTTTGACAGTAAGCTGATCAAAAGTTTATGTGCAAAGTACAAGATCAAAAACTATTACTCTACTCCTAGATTCCCCCAGAGTAATAGTCAAGCTGAGGCATCCAACAAGACTATCCTGGATGGGATGAAGAAGAGACTCGAAGTTGCCAAGGACAAGTGGGTGGAGGAACTGTCCAATGTTTTGTGGGCATATCGGACTACTCCGAAAAGGTCCACAGGAAAATCTTCATTTGCCATGGCATATGGCACTGAAGCAGTCATCCTACTGGAGGTCAGCATCCCTAGCATCAGAACTCAGAGAGTGAAAAATGGAACAAATGAGGCATTCCCTGCCCGAGATCTTAATCTAATAGAAGAAAAGAGGAAGAGGGCAACAATTTGGCTGGAGGCATACCAGCAGCAACTTGCTCAGGCATACAACAAGAAGGCCAATCCAAGGGAGTTTCAGGTTAGGGACCTCGTCCTTAGAAAAGCTGTCGGCAATAAGAAGGATCGTAGGGAGGACAAGCTTGGCCCAAACTGGGAGGGGCTGTACCAGATCATCTCGGTCACCGGCAATGACGCATATCGGCTAGAAGACATTGATGACAAGGAGTTGCCAAGACCCCAGAACACAAGCAATCTGAAGTTTTTTTGCCATTAGTTTATGTTTTTTTTTAAAAGATTTATGTAATGATTTTATTACCCGAAGTATTAATAAAATGATAGCTCGATTTTGTTTTTATGGATTATTGTTGAAACTTATGCGATAGGACTAAATAGTCTTATAACGATGTTCCCATGGTGAACATGACGAATAACTTAAACTTGTCATATAGTAGGGTTAAATTAAAACTTGCCATATACTAGAGTTGAACTAAGTTTGCGATGTTTTCGCATAAAACATGGCGAATAACTTAGACTTACCATATAGTAGAGTTGAATTGAATTGAAACTTGCCATATGGTAGAGTTGAACTAAGTTTGCGATGTTTTGGCATAAAACATGACGGATAACTTAGACTTACCATATGGTAGAGTTGAATTAAAACTTGCCATATGGTAGAGTTACTTAGACTTACCATATGGTAGAGTTGAATTAAAACTTGCCATATGGTAGAGTTGAACTAAGCCTGCGATGTTTTGGTATAAAACATGACAAATAACTTAAAACATGTCATATGGTAGAGTTGAACTAAGTTAGCAATGTTTTCAGAATGAAACATAATGAGTAACTTAGACTTGCCATGACGGTAAAGTTGAACTAAGTCTGATCTAGTCAAATTAAGCAGCGACACCAAGGTAGGAAACCTCGACTAAGAATTGTTTGAATCAGACTTTGGCAAAATTAGAGATGCATTCTTAATGTGAACATAAATGGTACTCAGGTTCACATTAGGGGGCAGGAAGCAGGAATCATGAAATGGGCTTTAACAGTTGTTAAAATTTTGAAAAAATTTTACAAGTTGAAGTTAGCCGAGGTAACCAAATGAAGGAATACCCGAGGTATTTGATACCCAAGATAACCAACCAGGTTGTCAAGCTTGGAAAGGTTGGAAGGGTGAAGTCTTGACAAGAGACAACAAGTACAAATAAAGAAACAACACTTGTTGAAAGTTATTTAAAGAATTTTTATAACAGCCAGTTGGCCGAGATCGCAGCAAAAGATGCACTCCGAGGTAAGTTTGTCTGAGGTGACTAACCAAGGCTGCACCCGAGATGATATGGCTCCGGGGTGTTCTGACCCGAAGTAATTATACAAGTAAGTTGTGCTTAGGAGAAACATAAAAATATTCTAAGTATGGAAACATAAAAGACGGTGAAAACAGATAAAGCATAAGGAGACATACATGCAACACTTAGAAGGAAAAGTAAAGCAAGCATTTGAAGAGAAAACTTGTTCAAATACAGAGCAAAAGGCACTTCGGCCTAGCATAGGAGACAAACTTGTTCAGTTACAAAGACGACACTTCGGCCTAACAAAAACAAAAAGGTTACATCAACTACAAAGAAAAAAGTTCAAAGAAAAGAAAACAAATCCTAAGTACTAAACTGAGGGATATTGTCCTCAATCCTCTTGGCTTTAGCCTCAGCTGTGACCTCGGCGTCAATCTCTTGAAGAGTTTGATCCAAGCTCTTCTCTGCAGCAGTGACCTCGGCCTTGAGCGTTGTTGTTTTCTTCAGCGAAGAGCTTTTGGAGACCTTCACCTTCTCATCTTGAAGTCAAGTCCAAGACTTGATCATTCAAAGTAAGGAACTAGGGCCCCAGTAGCAACCTCCACCTCTTTGTCAGCCTCCTCAGCCTTGGTTTCCTCCTCTTCGGCTTCGTCGTCAGATTCTTTGGAAGAAGGAGGGAAAGACACATTGAACTAGTTGATGTCTCGGAGATGAGAGTCCATTGGGGCAAATAATTTGTTAAGGGTTGCTGTTCAGCTGAGGTAATAACCTCTGTTGCAAGCTTGGTTGACTTGAGCTTTGTATGCATCACAAACGACGGCTTTCCCTTTTGAGAAAGCCTTCTCATCCGCCGCCCTGATCTCGACCTCCTTGGTTGCCAAGGCCTCCTGGAGCTTACCTTCGACTTTGGCTATTTTGACCTCGGCTTCCTTGGCCTCGGCTTTATGCACCTCGGCCACAGTTTCTGCCGTCTCAGCCCTCTCCTCAGCCTGATCTTGTGCAAGTCTGGCAGCCTTGGCTTGATCTAGCAGAGCCTTGATCTTGGCCTCAGTGTCATTGAGGGAGGCAAGGAAGCCAACAACTTCTTGGGTCTTTTGGACCAACTCTTTCTTGAAGGACTCGACTTTTACTACATAAGAGTGAGCATGCTAGATGGCTTAGAAGGAAAGAAACAAACAAGTTAGTAAAATTGCTTAAGTGCAAGAAGTTCAAGCAAAAAGCCAAATAAAAAAGTACAAGTTAGGAGTCGATGAGCCCTGGGCTCCTACAATCATGGTTGGAGACCAACCAATGACTGCTGGCGACAGTTTCATCGATAGCATTGAGGTTGGCGCCGCTCTTTCCACCGTTGTTCTCTTGCCTACCGACCTAAACTGTATGGCCGAGATCAGCGAGTATGAGAACTTTGCTTTGATGATGCAACATTCTGTCTTGGCTTCTTCAAATGAGTAGTGTTGGAAGGCTCAGCCTTAGCAGGCTTCTTCTCGGCGACATAAGTGCTCTTCTCGATCTCAGCTAGCTTAGAGATCGGCACAGTGGCCTTCGAATCTATTTGGGTGACAGAGGCTTCTATCTTAGCCCTCTTCACCCTTTTGGCCTTAGGCTTGGGTTGGGCCTAAGATAGAGAAGACTGGATTGTAACAACTCTTGGCAGGTCAGTCAGGAGATCTTCAACAATAGCTTGACTTCTACCCATCTCTTCAGCTGGAACGATGACGGTGACCTTGATGCTGAAGTGGATGGCAGGTAGAGCAATCAGAGGGTTTGATGTGTCTGTCGTTGAGATTTCAGGAGCTCAGCGTTTTCTGTTGCGAGTTCTGTCAGCGGAAGCGTTCAAAGGAGCTCGGCATTAGCGTTGGCATTGGGATGGAGGAATCAGTTAAGGGGCAAAGGTGGATGGCAGGTCAGCTGGATCTGAAGTGGAAGCCTGGTCAACCCTTGGTAAAGAAGTGACTGAAGGAGTTGAGGTAGATGGTGGAGTTTGGCTTCTTCGTGGAGTGTCAGGGAGAGGTGATCGGTATGTTGGAATATAATTCAGTAGGAGGGGGCCTTGCGTCTTTGAATTGGGAGATCCAAGAGCTTCTTTAGATGTCGGCTTGGGACGTAAGACTGTCGAAATTCCTTTGCTGGCTGAGGAAGAACTGCAAGAGTGAACAACAACCATTATCACAGACAAAAGAAATAAATTGATAAGTCTTAACAGAAATATAAGAATTACACTTGTACTCAATTCTTATCCTTATCCTCTCTAAACACCACTCGGTGCAGAGGAAAAATATGAAGATCGTCATCATACACAAATTCCCAATTGCACAAGACAATCAGGTAGTCATCTCCAACACCTTTGTTAGAGTTAGGAAGGTCAACTATGAGTTTGTAGGCGGTGAATCTGGGCTTGAGATAGTAGGTGTACCCACTGGCTGACTTAAGGCCACATATGGTATAACAGAATTAGATGTCGGCTAGAGTAATCCTAGCATTTTCTCGACGTGCCAGTTCAATTATACCATTGATAACCCTAAATAAGTTGACGGCTATTTGCATGGGGTTGAGTTTGTAATAGTATAGAACTTCTCGAAAAAGAATGTTAGGGGAAATCGAAGTCCACACTCAATAAACGCGACAACAGAGAATGACATGGAGTCTTTATCAGGCATGATAGAGTCATCCTTTCCAGCCAACCCGATTTAAACGTCGGTTGGGATGGAGAACTCTTGGTGAAAGTATCTAGTTTGGTAGAGGTGTCCACCCTCCACCTAAACGTACCCATAATGTCGGCTTGAAGTAATCAGTACTGGATTTAAGAGAAAAGTGGTTAATATGGGTTTGAAAACCTCGACTAAACCCTAGAGAGCACTAGCGTGAGGGTTTTTGAAGATCAATAGGGGAAATTTGTTTCAGTTTTCCTAAATGTATAGTTTCTAGGCAAATCCCAAGCCTAAAACTAAGAAGACAAACAAAGATGCAAATGCAAGAATCTGGAAAACAAGCTAAGAAAACAAGAAAAAATAAGATTCAGAATCAAACTATGGTGACACAAGAACACAAATGCAGATGGGGCATACTCAGTGTAATGATAAAATTCAAGATACAGAAAAAGCCAGCAGGTAAGAAAATAGAAATGTTAACGCAGAGTGTGAAAAAATTGTAAAGTAAGACATGAACAGATAGGATCAGGCACAGGGATAAGCACAAATATTCACAATGGACTAATGTATACTTTGATAAACGGTGAAAATTCGAATATTCAGATACAAGGTTCCACAGCAATACAAGCACAAGAACGAATGTAGATTCACTGAAAGAACAGTGAGGAATTGAAAATAGAACAATGAGATTAAGAACTTACCAAATAAAGCCAACGAAAATAGACGCTGGAACCAAGGACGCTGCAGTTAGATGATGATGACGAGTGAAGCAGGACAATGAATGCTTCGCCAGAGGTTGCAAATAGAGTGGTTGCAGAAAGCTCGAAAACACAACAATGGAGGTTTGAGATTTTTTGAGAGAGAAAATCTAAGACAAAGAAAAAAATTGAATTTACAAAAGTAAAAAGGCGAAGAAAGAGGAAGAAAGAGTTTTGTCAAAAACTCAAAAGGCAGCAAACTGTGATGAATTATCCTTGGGCGACATGCCTGTGTCAGGCAGCGTGGGACAAAATAGACATGACTTAATGGCACGTACCAGGTACGAACCAGAAGGGAAGGGACACGTGGAAGAAATTGTTAAAACGACTGTGCATGACAGCTCATGGGCAGTTAGAACTCTTGAAATTCTTGAAATAATGAGGCAATAACCTCGGCTAGAGGAGCGATCTCAGTTGAGATACTTGAAGAGCTTGATTCTTGGTTCTTGATCCTTGATAAAATGGGCAGCTGAGTCCTAGTTACTTAAAGCCGACGAGTTGTGATCTCGGTTGGAAAGACGAATGAATTTTTAGTCGGCATGCTATGTGAACAAACGATGTAGGTTCCGTCACCTCAGGTTGTCGAGGTAAGAGAACCTAGGGGACAGTCGTGGGGAAGTATTTTGTGAATGACAGCACGTGACTAAGGTGACGCTGAAGTGTCAGCCGAGGTGCTACGTGGCCTGGTCAAGCTTGCCAAGATGATCTCGATTAGGCCGAGGTTATCTGCGGAGATATCGGAATCTGGGATAAGGAGATAAGGGACAAGAGTTCTAGAACAGGGGAGGATCTCAGTCTGGATAAGGATAAGGTTCATGAGGAGTTTATCCCTATCTAGCCAAGATTCCAGGATAAGCATTGAGCCTGAGTCCCATGAAGTAAGGCTTTTGGGTGATCAGGTCACTGCTGGTTATAAAAGCATGGCACCCCCAAGAGTCTGATGTAAGTTCTTTCTTGTGAATTTTGAGTACTATTCGCTATTTGTAAGAGATATTGTTTACTGACTTGATCGTCGGAGTGCCCCTGGGTGGCGAACCACCGCGGTATTTCTTGTCTTCTTGTTACAGGTTATTGGGCTTAACTTATTCTGCCGATGCTCTCTAGTTGAGTTCCCTATTTAGTTGTGTGGTCGGAAATCAACACCCACAATTGGGTTTCAGAATGCCAAGAGTGGAGTGTGGCTTGTTCATGGGGAAGGGTGGTGGCGGTGGTTGGTCGTGGTAGCCGGAATGAGGTCACAAGAAGGAGATGAGGGTTTTTGGTGGAAAGAGGGTTATGATTTAGTAGTCGAAGGCACTGACAATGGCTGCCGGAGTTGTTGGACCTAAAGCGGCCACAACGAGTGGCGACAGTGTAAGTGGGCGGTAATAAGCAACTGTAGTGGTGGTTAGGTGAAGGGTTTCAGAAGATGGTAGGTGAAATTAGAAATTATGATTTGTAGTGGTTAAAGATTGTGGTTTTTTAGTAATTTTAATTAAGGTTAAAATTGTAATAAATTGTTTTGAAAATTTTGGGGTGCAATGAGTTAGAATGGTTATGTAAGTTGAATTTCCCAAGAATCATATTGGAGCATTTTTTATCCTTCACTTCTTTTTTTTTTTCCATCAAATTTAAATTTAATAAAAAAGTGTTAAAAAATCATCTCCAATTCTTTCATCAAATATTTATCAAATCAAGGGAAGGTCGATTTTTTTTATTTTTTTATTATCAATTTCAGAACTCATTAAATCCTTTATCAAATTTAAATTCGATAAAAATTTAAAAAGATGAAGCATTAGAAATATTTTTTCCATCAAATTTGATGAAAATGGAAACTGGAGATAAGAGAAAAAAAATTTAAAAGATTTCGATGATAATTTGATAAAAATATTGGAATAATTCATATTAAATCAAATTCTGTACTTAAATTTAAAATCAAATTTGACAAAAAAATTAGTGAAGGGTTGACGATGGTCTTAGATAATTCATATTTTAAACAAATATTAGGGGTATATTTGTAATTTACCCAACTAAGTATATACCGTGGCAACTTTTAACAGGACAATTAAAAAACCAAATTTTTACTAAATGTCTCACATAGGTGTGAGACCCATACCATGTGGATCCCATATGGATCTCACATCTATGTGAGACATTTAATAGAAATATTGGTAAAATATTTAGAGTCCCTAATATTTTTCAAGATATTTAATAAAAAAAATTAGTAAAATTTTTAAAATCTCTAGCATTAATTGGACAATTATAGCCTTGCGTTAGTCATCTGGCACTCATTAAATTCGATAAGGGCAATTTCATCATTTCCATATCTATAAAGAAAGAGAAAGATAGAGATGGTGAGTACCTCTATTTACACACCACCTTTTATCTTAAGGCATACCATTACTCAACGCACTCTTTTAGTAATTTAAAAAATAAGAAATTTGTTCAATACACACCACAATGTTCCATTTTTACCCTTAGTCATACACCCCACCACCACCATCACTACCACCTGTAACCCAACTCCGTTGTCGTTGCCGTCACCAGTGTAGCCCCTCTCCCTTCCCCTCTCTTCTTCGTCACTGGTATTGTCACTCCCCGGTCCCCTCATTTCTCCCTCATTGGCACTATCTCTTCTCCTATCTAGCCATCTCTTTTTCTCGTCAATTCTCCCCAACTCCCTCCTGTTCCTCACCACCCCTTCCTCAACCCTCTTCTGTCAATGCCACAACTTCCAACCCTACAAATCTCGAGGAAGAGAAAGAGAGAGATTCAACGAAGAAGTGAAGAGATAGTGGCAGCAAACCAACGCCGAACAAATTATCGATGTTCTAATATTGTCTTTCGAACTAGTTTACGATATTCAGAAGTTGCATAATGAACTTCAGTCGAGAGTTCGGATGTTGCAAACCGAACGTAGTTTGCGATCTAGCAGTGGTGGGCAGTGGAAGAGGGCTACAGTTTTAGAATAAGAAAATGGAAGAGCTGGTGGTTGTGCGTAAGGTAGAGAAGAAGACGATGGTTCTAGTTGGAGAGGAAGGGATTGCGGTGGTTCTAAGAAGAAAGAAGAACGATGGGGTGAAGAAGGGCGACGGGAAGATGAGTGATATCAGTTGTGGAGTGGTTGTGAAGAGGGATCACGAAAGTGGGGAGTTGGGAGATGGCTGGCATTGTGCTAGGAGTGATAGCGGTAGGGACACATTTCCGGTGAGGTGAGGGGTTGCTGTTAGGGTTTTAGGAAAGAAGATAAAGGTAATTTGGATATTTAATTGAGGGATATAATTGTAATTATATTTATTTTTTTTTTGAAAATAATGTGTTTTGAGATGAAAGGTAGTGTGTAAATAGAGACACCCAGAGGTGGTGTGAAAACATAGAGAGAGGAGAGAGAAAGACAAAGAGTGAGAGTGTTTTTGCGAGTCCGTTAATTCAATTTATATATAAATATTTGAATAAGTGAGAGAGAAACAACAATAGTGTCTGACTAGGACATAGCTGAAGCCGTAGAGTCTCTTCTTCGCCAAACAAACCCTAGTTCTACCACCTTCACCTCCTTCAACAGTGTCATTCACCATTTGGAATCCAAGCTAGGGTTAGACCTCACTTCCAAGCTCGATTTCATCCAAAACCAGATCCACCTCCTCCTTCTCCGATCTCACCCTCCTCCTCCACCCCTCCACCACCACCAACCCCCTCCAAAAACCCATTTTCTCCTCCACCAAAACCCTAATTTCCATCAACCCCCTCCTTTCGCCACTGACGAGCTCGGTTTCCGACCACCGCCGCCTACGAAGACCGAATCCTCTGCCCCCGCTACTACTGATGCCGCCTCTACCGAATCCCCCAAAGAGAGGTATGTTTTGCTCAACCGTGCTTTTGGTTGGTGAGAAAATTCTGGAAATGAATAGAAAATTAATCATTTTCCTTTTTGGTTACGTTTGCTATAAGGTGCCGTTTGGTAACACTTACGTTTTCAGTTTTCTGTTTATATTTATAAAAATTTTCAAAACTCAAATAAAAACTTGTTTGGTAAAATTTTTGATTTATAAATCAGTGGTCTCAGTTTATAAATTTGGCCAAAAAATGAAAACACAAAAAATGGGTTTCCGTTTTGAGTTTTGTGATGTAACAATGTTATTGTTTGCGGTAACCCCAATGGCTTAGCCGAGTGGTAAAGACTTTTCTCGAGTACACTGGTTTGCGTATATTGTATAGATTGTGGGTTGTTCCAATAGAGAAACAAAATGTTGTCTTGGGTGTATGAATGATTTATTTAAGTATGAAAAGTGTGGAGTGGAGTGCAATCTTTAACTTAGGACTTAGGAGATTGCTTTCCATGTTTAATGTTTGGGATAATGCACAATTCTATTAGATCTTTCTTTCAAGTGTATATATCAACAAACAAAACCCAAATATGAGCTTAGTTAACTCGTCTACTACTGTGAGGATAGTAGACCATATATGATATACCCCAACTCTATAATGTTTGCCAAATTCATTTGCAGTTGACCAAAAACAAACAAAATGGGCATGATAGGTTACCAATAATATCAACCTAAAGCATAGCCAAAAATAAACTGGAAAGGCCTTAAACCTCTCTCTGTGAGCATTAAAGAAGAGCACACCAATCTTGCAAAATTTAACCCCAGCCACTTAAGCCAAAGTTGTATAATCAAAATATATAAACAAACTCCACACAACATAACAAATTAAATTCACACCGGCTTAATAACGTCAAGAAAAAAGAAACAACAATGGAGCAACATAGATAGATAAAAGTAAAATGAAAAAGATTTAAGATCCATGATACCTATACAGTACTAATATTGATGCTTGTTATTGCCTCATGATCATATTGCTGCAATTGGGTGAAACAAAGCTTTCCGCGTAAGTTCCTGCTACAAAATTATTTGGACAGGCTCGAACCACAAGTCTCTTAAATTTTTTCTCTTGTGGATTGTAGAAGATTAATTTTTTTTGACAAATCCCCAACAAAAATTCACCACTCTTTGATAAACACAACACTTTGCACAAAGGAAAACAACCATGATTGATTGTAAATTTGGTCCAAGAATCCCTCACACCATACTCTTTCATCACCCAAACATCTTTACAACCACCGCAGCAAGAAACAAGCATACAAAGGCACCCTCCAAGAACACTGAGCTCTCCAAATAAAACAAAGTCATCAACAGGAGATGGTACATCTCCAAATTTTTCATATGTTAAATCAAGTGAAGCAATTACGGTTGAATTATTTGAACCCACAAAACTACTAGCAAACCAATGAAGAGCCCCATTAACAATGTTAACATATGTATATAATATTCATATACTTATTAATATAATCTAATATGGAGACAGCTTTAGTATATAATATAATATAGTATGTAATATAATATAGTATGCATATAATAGGAGCTTTAGCTTTCGGCTTGTCTCTTCTTTCGGCCGCCCACTTCCTTTCGGTGTGCCTTTTTCTTATTTTAGTGATGTATACCATAATGATGTTTGTATTCAGCTCTCCTATATAATGGAGCCTCCATTTGGTTTGTAATCAGAGTGTTAATAATACAAAAACCCCTTTCAATATTACTCTCTCAACTCTCTCAATTTCTCTTTCATGGTATCAGAGCATAGGTGTGTTTTCTAAGTCTCTGCATCACATGTCTTGTTCCTGACAGATTGTTGCGTACCTCGTCCTTCCCTAATACACAGATTGGACAGTACCATCACCTTCGTCTCTTCACGACGAAGCCAACGCCACCAGATTCATCATCATCTGCCGCCGCACGCGCCTCCAGCCGCCAGAACATTCGGCCACGCGCTCACTCGGTTCAGACGCGCTCCACGCGCTTCCTACACTATCCGGTGCTATTGTGCGCCTCGGCCTCATCTGCTAACGTGAGCCGCGTGTTTTTGACGTCAGCCGACGTCAGCCCTAGCTGCTTCCGTACGCCGTGTGTCTCTCGCCTGCTAACGTGCGCCGCGCCACTCTCTGCTAACGTGCGCCGCGCCTATGACATCAGCCCTGCATCATCCTGTTTGACCAGTTTCGTTGACTAATCCATTTTCGGCCTTTCTGGTCATATTTTTAGTCAGTTCACTCATTTTCTGACTAATTTCGACCTTCTGAATTCACTGGTAACCTCAGTTTTTTTAGATTCTACCTCATTTGTGCTATTTTTCTCTCATGGATCGCCTAGACTCCACTACCCACCCTATTTCCGCTATTCTTGACGGGACTAATTATGTCCTATGGGCACAAGCTATGTCTGGCTTCCTCAAAGGAAAGGGGTTGCACACATCCCCAACTGGGGATGTGTGCAAACCAGTTCCCGAGAACACAGATGAGATGAAAGATCTTGGTCCTCTCAGCTATTTCTTGGGTCTTGAAATCTTTCATGATTCCATGGGTTTTTTTCTCTCTCAGGCTGAGTATACCTCTGATCTTCTCACCCGTGCTGGTCTTACGGATTGCAAGACTGCCTCCACTCCGCTGGAGCCTCAGAGTCGTCTTACACCTCTTGATGGCACTCTTCTCTCTGATGCTACCCTATATCGTCAGCTGGTTGGCAGCCTTGTCTATCTCACTGTTACTCGTCCTGATATTGCCTATGCCGTTCATATTGTCAGCCAGTTTATGTCAGCTCCTCGTACCCCTCACTATGCTGCATTAGTCCGTATCCTTCGCTATCTCAAAGGTACCTTGTTTCATGGACTTCATTATTCCGCCCGGTCCTCTCTCCAGCTTCGTGCTTTTTCCGATGCTGATTGGGCTGGGGACCCTACTGACCGACGCTCTACTACCGGGTTCTGCTTTTTCTTGGGTGATTCTCTTATTTCTTGGCGCAGCAAGAAACAATCTCTTACTGCTCGCTCCAGTACCGAGGCCGAATATCGTGCTCTTGCTGATACTACTCAGGAGCTTCTCTGGCTTCGTTGGCTTCTTGCTGACTTGGGTGTTTCCCCCTCTGGTGCTACTACCCTCTTTTGTGACAATCACAGTGCTCTTCAAATAGCTCACGATGATGTTTTTCATGATCGCACCAAGCACATTGAGATTGACTGTCATTTTATTCGTCAACATGTCACTCGTGGTACTGTCCATCTCCATCCCATCTCCTCTGCTGATCAACCTGCTGATATCTTCACCAAAGCTCATTCTCCTGGCCGCTTCGTTGAACTTGTCTCCAAACTCCAGTTGGTTGCTCCTCCTTGAGTTTGCGGGGGGCTGTTAACATATGTATATAATATTCATATACTTATTAATATAATCTAATATGGAGACAGCTTTAGTATATAATATAATATAGTATGTAATATAATATAGTATGTATATAATAGGAGCTTTAGCTTTCGGCTTGTCTCTTCTTTCGGCCGCCCACTTCCTTTCGGTGTGCCTTTTTCTTATTTTAGTGATGTATACCATAATGATGTTTGTATTCAGCTCTCCTATATAATGGAGCCTCCATTTGGTTTGTAATCAGAGTGTTAATAATACAAAAACCCCTTTCAATATTACTCTCTCAATTTCTCTTTCAAACAAAAATCCCCGACGAAGGCCCATAGGGTGTATGAACATAGGGAGAGTCCTCAATTCTTCTCCATGAACTAGTTCTTAGGCTATACTATACTATCATCAAAATCACAACCATAGTCATAATGAGCAATACTCACAACTTTGTAGTCATCACTGGATGAGTCATTACCAAGCCCATAACTATCCAAACACAAACATTTATCAACAGAGTTTATTGAAAAGGGTGAAATTGACAATTTTTTAGATTGTCTAGTAGATGGGTTAACCAAAAAGAAAGAGAAATAGTCATTGAACATCAATAACAACCCATTGTAGGAACCCCAAATCTCCTTACAAAGATTTGGGTTTTGCTTGGAAGGGAATTTAAAGTGGAAAGCCTCGAAACTGTTTTGGAATTGGAAAGATTTGAAATTGACGGAGTGGAAAGTGGAAGAACTCGAAAGGAGGATGAGTCGATCGTGATGATGATTGTCGTTTGTGTTGCGATTGAGTTGGGTTTTGATGAAAAAAGGGTCGGAGATGAGAGAGATCCACGGCTTCGAAACGCACTTGAATCGGCAGAGAGTGGTGACGGAGAGTCGAGAAAGTATATTCACGATGATCTCGTTCGGAAGGTTCACCATTGATTTGCTTTGCTTTTTTTTTTTCTTTTTTTGCGAAACTTTTAGGGAGGCTCTATTTACACACCACTTTCTCTCTCAAGGCAAACCGCTTCTAAAGACACACCAAAAATAATTTACAAAAATAATTTACAAAAATAAATATTTTTCTCATCACACACCATAAATTTATATATTTACCCATACTCACACACCAACCACAACAATATACCCACAAAGTTCCATCTTTGCCCCCATTTAGTCACACATCCCACACCCACGATATTCATCTCCCCCTCCATTCTCTATTCACACCGGTAAACACCATTGCTGAAAACACTCACCAAGACGTCGTCGGTGGTGTTGCTCAACATAGTTGAAACTTCACATTGGAGATTTATTAGGTGAGTTATTATTTATTTTAGGGTTTTATACACTTATCTCCATTGGCATGAAGTTTGTATTTGAGTGAATCGTATTTGAGTGAATCGTTCGACACTGGTTGTTCGGAGCCTAAATTCGTTCGGCAGTTGATATTCGGACAACACAATTTTGTATGGGTGTTGACTGTTGAACATGTTCGGTTGTAGATTGCCGAACATGTACATTATGTTCGGACAGATATTGTCGAACATGTTTTTTTTTCCTGCTTGATTTGTCATGTTTATAAACATTGTGTATAAGTGTTGGTTAGAAGTTAGGTGAAGATGCGTGGCCCCTAACAGGCACTGATAAAAACATTATATACAAGTTGGCTTTGCTGCATCAGTTTTGACATAATTACGTACAGGTGTCTGTTGTATCAGTTGCTTAATATGTGTTATGTTTTTTCAATTTATGTTGGATTGGGGATTTTAAGATCTGGGTGTCAAGTTTATGAGTTTGATATGAGATTGTTTTGGGTCTTAGTTTTTAGTGTGAACTTAAGTGTTATGGTCAAGGAAACTTTTGCTTAATTAGCGTCTTTGTGTAGTTTTTGTCTCCAAGTATACATTTTTTTCTTTAATGTGGAGTGGTACTTACAGGATCTGATATTTAGTGCCTTTTGAATCAGTTAGTGAAGCATGGTGTGATGTGTTGATTGAGTAGCAGAGGAATGCTTTTAGTTTATGTCAACAACGAGTGAATTGAAGAACTCAAAAGATTTTTATTTTTATCCTTTTGTGGTACAATTATCACGTGAATCACGTCAAATTCTGCTTGAATAACTCAATGTGTATGAGTATGACTGTTTCGATGATTGTCTTTTTGTATTTGGGTGTGAGTGACTGGCTAGTGTTCGTAGCCATTTTCTTGTACACTGTTGAAGAATAAACTTTTATTTATTTATTTTTTATTATTTGAGACTAATGTTTTCCCTACTGGTCCAAGAATCCCTCACACCATACTCTTTCATCACCCAAACATCTTTACAACCACGACGGTGAGAAACAAGATTTTGCAAGTAGTGAAGGAGTGTTATAAATCCAACTTGACTCACAGCTTGGCTCTCTGTTGCCTCAATTCCAGACTCACTCAAATGGTCAATTTCTAAAGCCAAAAAATTGTCAATTTCTACTCTTTGGCTCTCCCTCGACTCCCACTCCGTAGTTTGGCTCTCCCTCAATTCAATCCCACTGAAATGCCCACTTTCATCCCCAGAAATTGAGCCACCTTTCCATGAATCAGTACTGGTCCTACAGAGTGGACAAATGGGTGTTTTCACAAGCCACAAATCCACACACCGGGCATGAAAACTGTGCTTGCACAGAGGCAACAATCTACACTACTCACCCACCTTGAAATTGTCCAAACAAATAGCACAGTCCACTGGACTACTTCCTTTCTCTCTTGCTTTGAAATCGAAGCTTGGAAGCCTTTGAGGTCGTCTTCAGACATGCTTGTGCTTCCAAATCTGCCACTACTCTCAGTTGCTGTGCTTGCATTCACAACTGGATAATGACTCACGACTAAGTCATATTCACTAGATCATAAAAGGGATGTCATGGAGATATCAAGTGCGCCTAAGTCGCAAATTTAACTAGTAAGTGCTAATCCCCTGCACTTTCAAGTCAATTTTATTCTCCATACACTTGTGTGAGTTCTCAAAGACAAGTTTTAAAGGTTTACGCAAACCCTCTTCTGAAGGCTCTCCCAACTATACAGACATGGATTATGACCAAAAATCCAATACCCACAAATAGAAGTATCAAGTAAATCGCAACGTTCATAACTGGTTTGAGTCATAGAAACAACTTCACTAGAAATGGGAAGGAGGTTGTGTACGTCTTACCTTACCCAGAGCTTGCTTTAGCAGGAGGCTCATGCATTGAGTCTGCCTGGAAGGGTAAAAATGGAAGGGGAAAGAAAACTTGAAAAAAGATCAGACTAGATGAGGATGTTTTTCAATGTGTCTTAATTAAAGATGTAAATTCATAATATTGGACACTTCGGCGATATTTTTTGAACCCTCCGAATACGACTTATGTGATGAATCTCTTCATAATAACAATATTTTGTATTCTTTGGAATTCAACTTATTCAATCTAAATATGTTTTGAAACATTTACAACATGATACATCGTGTGTATTTCTATATTCAACATTTTTTTTTTTTTTTGCATTCTTTACATTGTAGTTATTACGTGAATGATAATTTGATTTTAAGTTATGGAATATATGCCTTTTTAATTTTAATTAGTGTTATGTTGTTTTCTCACTATCTTTGAATAAACTATTCATATCTTCCACATATAATAAATTTATAAAAATATAATTTTTTAACGTGTCTCAAGTGTATCGTGGCTTGCATTTTTTTGAAAATTGACGTGTATGTAAGTGTGTTAGTGTCGTGTCACATGTCCATGTCTATGCTACTTAGACACTAGCAAAGTGCCCCACTGGCTACAACAACAGCTTGGAAACCATTTCAGAAAAGTCAAACCAGAACTGACCTCACAAGAAAATCAAACGCACATAAAAAGGCAATCAAATTTGACTTAGAAGGAAGAACCAAACCAAGTAATTCTTCGTTGCTCTTGAAAACCTACAAGTCAAATTCAACAAAGTCATTTAACATTCGAAAAGAAAAAGAAAAAAAAATACTAATTTTTGACATGAGACTACCTCATTAGTAATAAATTGACTCGTGTAGTCAACAAGACCCCCAGATTCAACATTACTGCATTCCACAGATGCTCTGTTCTGAAAAATAAAAAAATAAAAAAATAATAATTGTAAATGTTCGGCAATACAGAGTCGAATTAAATGAAATTACTCAATTTTTGTTAACCAAATATACGAATAAAGTTCGATTGTAGTATGTTGAACAAAGGCATTTTGTTCGACCGTAGTATATTGAACAAAGGCATTTTGTTCGATCGTAATATGTTGAACAAAGGTATTTTGTTCGACCGTAGTATGTTGAACAATGATATAATGTCCACCTCTGGTTACCCGAACTGTACCAACTATTTACCACTCAGCAAGTAACGAAAACGAAAACAAAAACAACAAAAAAATAACCTCTTCCTTGCTCCATTGTTGCGAATCAAAGTTGCCAGATGCATCATTCATTGAATCCATTCAAAATCTCCAATAATATTATATTTTTGATTATTTGTTGAAGAGTTTTTGGTTTTGGTTTTAGGGTTTTTGTATTCTTGACAAAGAAGATATGTATGGAACAAGTTTGAAATTGATGATTTATATTATATTCATTTTTGTCCTTTATGGTAAATACACAAATGGTGTGTATCATAACTTGTCCTCTATAGTCATTTCACTTAAGGTTAAAATTGTAATAAAAAAAATTAATTAATGATTTGCTTTGAGAGAAAAGGTGGTGTGTAAATAGAATGACCCAAACTTTTATTGCTCTGTGTGGTTTTATATGCATTTAAAATTAGGGCTAATCACATCTATCAACCATTAAAAAATTATTACTTAAAAAAACCTTCTAAACTTTTTTTTTAAATAAAAAAATTTGCACCCCTTAATTATAACATTTTTTTTTATTTTTACTATGGCTATGCTTTACTCATAATAAAATTTGTTTCTCATTCTTATTCAAGCGTAAATCTTGAATAATTATCCAAGTGATTATAGAAAGAACATTAAATGCAAAGTGAGTAAGTCTAAGTTATAACTCAACTGTTATCTTGTGCAAAAAAAAAATAAAAAAAAGTCTTACTTAAGTGTTTGGTTTTATAAGAAATTCTCAATAAGAAAATAAAAATATATTAAATAATATAAAACTATCTTTACATTTCAATGACTAACATCCCTCTCAAATGTGAAATTCTCAAGAAAAATTGAGATTTTGTTTGGGAAGAGCTATTCTAGGTTTTTTTGGTTATTTTAGTCACAAAAAATAAAATATGCTATTCTATCCATAAAAAACAAAATATCACATCTAACTCATAATCATTACACTCTTCTCTCACAAAAAAAAAAATCAAAAAAGCCAAAAAGTTAAAAAATTCTTTCCAAACCAAATTTTTTAGCCCATGCTAAAATAGTCAAAAAAGTCAAAAAGCCAACTCACTTTCCAAACGGAGTCTGAGAGAATTGGATACTTTTTTTTTCTTTTTTTTTTTGTGTGTGTGGACAAAATCCTATTTAGTTAGAAAATGTGATTCTTGCGAAAATAAAAAAATAATAATAATAAGGAATCACTTTTCTATTTTAATTTGCTCCAAACGGTAAAATTATGAGAATCGATAATTAACTTCTCATTCCCCATCAAGATTATTGTTATTCAAACACAATCTATGAGTAAATTTTCACAAACTAATTTGATCTAGTTCTGAAGTAAATTACATCCTAGTTACTCATGTTTTTTTTTTCATGACAAACAAAAAAGACTTCATTCCATATCATAAAAGGATATTATTATATGATAAAGATAGCTTTAGAAAGAAAAGAGGCATCCTCCTCCATCCTAATCCCCTCCCCTACTCTACAAACAAACACAACACTAAATAACTCCACCTCCATCCTAATCCCCTCCCATCTATTTAATCCCAAAACTAAAGAGCCTTAGTTATTTCCTGCTAAACTAAAAGGATAACATATTAAAACAACCTATGACACAAACTAAACAAAACAGACGCAACATTTGTAATACTAAGGGGTTGTTTGAGATGACCTAAATAAGTGTACTTTTTATCTTTTTATGAAAAGATGTGCAGAAAAGTAGAGAGGTGATGTGATAGAAAAAAGATAAAAAGATAAAAAGATGAATTATTTTCAACTTCCCAAACTTGGCCTAAGACTTGGTAACAAACTAGTATATCTTTGCCCTTTCTTTGTCAACTCTCACGTAATATAGTGAGACCACAGAACTGGCATTGATAGAAACAAAATAGTGCTCCCTCTTACTCTTCATAGTCTAAAAAAATTTCAAGCAACAAAAAAGAAAAGACACAAATTAAATCTGAGGAGGAAATAGCACTACCAAAGCATAACACAAATATTATATTACACAGAAGTTTATAGAAGTTCACAGTACTGGCACCACAAAATAACATGAGTAACATCAACAGAGAATAAATAGACTTCAGTCAAGCCTATCCAAGTAAGACATTTATTTTCCGTTCCATAGGCATCTTGATAAATTCTTACTTCCAGTAAAGATCCATGAACATTATCAAGGCCTTATAGAGCTGATTCTTCAATCAAACGGGGAGAAGCAAGGACTCGGGGGATTGGATGACTCATCCAACCTAAATGTCTTTGGCATCGACGAATCAGCTTCAGTCTTGGAATCATCACATGCTTCAGGCCGTACTTGGGGAACCCTAATAGGAATATTGTTTAGTAAAAGAAACACTTCCATTCAGGAAACAAAATGGAAAAGGAGCTTTCAAAGTGATTTAAGTAAAGTTGCAGATATACGTGTTAGTTATGCTTGCTTGCATGTACCCTTATGATCACTTCATTTCAACAAATGTATAAGCAGAAATATAAAGGAAAGAGCAAACGAAATAATGGCAAAATGTAAGGAATGATTTTTATTCAATAATGCATAAAAATATTCACAACTTTGAATAAAAAATACAAAACATAAACAAGGCAGCAGAGGGACAAATAGAAGAGCTAAGATATTATGAAAAATAAGAAACAAAGAGAGCCAAATGCACTCACTGAAGACCATCGGTCACTTCAGTACAGGCTCATATAGTTGAAGGACCTAAGAAAGAGAGACCCTCCATGTGTTCACCTTAGAGTAACATGTTAGAAGTATCAAGCAAGTCCTTGTGCCTCTGTAATTTGCAATAAATTTCAAGCAACAAAAAAAAAAAATGCTTTTTTTTTTTAAAAAAAAATTACCTCAGGGAAACTTTCCTAAAATATTGACGTAACGTGTCTTTGCCACATTGTTATTGTTTTCAAACACCTTTAAAGCATCATATCCTGACCAACTGAACCATATATGATATTTTATATATATAATAGTGTTGGAAAGAAAATTATGAGATGTAAAGAAAGACCAACAAAGAGAAGATGATAACCTCAATTACCTTCAAAATCTAACCAACTAAATAATGTGGATCACAGATTCATTTGCAGTTGGTCAAAATCAAAGAACAAAACATGTATCCGACTCCACTTAATTGGTACACAAGACTTAGTTTGGCTTTTGCCATGAATTGTGTAAATTCTACCTTATTTTGTATATATGGTTGTCTCTCCCTGTCTGAGAATCAAAGACAATCACACCTACCTAGCGAATCTGACCCAATCACTTGAACCCATTTAAGCCAAAATTCTATATTCAAAACATACAAGCAAACTCCATAAAACACAGTAAATTGAACTCACACTGACACTGTTCTATATACCATCAAGGAAAAAGAAACAACTATGCAGCAAAATAGACAGATAGAAGTGCAATGGAATGACAAAAAATGGTTTAGTTCAATCATCCATATAATCAAACTAAACATCACCACTGCCAAGAAATACTGGAAAGGCCTTAAACCTCTGTCTGTGATCATCGAAGAGAAACTCCATACTAACATCAAGGACATTTGTTTTCTCCAAACAACATGACAAATTAAACTCACACCATTCTAATAAGATTAAGGAAAAAGAGAAAGTGATGCAATAACATAGACAGACAGAACTAAAATGGAATGGGGAAAAAACTAAATTAACCCAATCCATGTTACCTATCCAGTACCAACCTTGATCCCTCATGATCATTAATATTACTGAAATTGGGTGAAACAAGGCTCTCCATGTAAGTTCCTGCTTCAAAAAGATATGGACTGCCTTGAACCACAAGTTCCTCAGATTTTCTCTCTTGTGGATTGAAGAGGACCAACTCTTTTTTGACAACCCTCCAACAAAACTTCACCAGTCGTTGATAAACACAATGGTTTACAAAAATTATTACAATTGATTGTAAATTTGATCCAAGAATCCCTCATGCCATACTCCTTCATCACCCAAACATCATTATCAACACCATAGCCAGGAACAAGCACACAAAGGCACCCTCCAAGAACACCAAGGTCTTCAACTAGGATAAAGTTGTCAACAGAATCTGGAGATGGCATATCTCGAAAATTTTCATCTGCTAAATCAAATGAAACAATTACAGTGGATTTATTCGAACCCACACCTTTACGAGCTAACCAGTGGAGAGCCCCTCTAACAAGAATCCCTCGTGAAGGTCCATGAACTGTATGGTCATAAGGAGAATCCTCAATCCTTCTCCACAAATTCGTCCTTAGGGTATACACACTGACCATGTTATCAGCACAATTAGCATCTTGGTCATGATTAGAAATTGTCACAACTTTGTAGTCATCATTAGATGAGTCATGACCAAGCCCATAACTATTCAAATGAAATTTAGACTTAGAAAAAGATGATTTGGGCAATTTTCGAGATTGTCTAGTAGATGGGTTCACCAAAATGCAAGAGAAACAAATATCAAGCATCAACAACAAGCCATTACATGAACCCCAAATAGCAACACAACGATTAGGGTTTTGCTCAGGTGGGAATTTCAGGTGGATTGCCACAAAATCGTCACGGAATTGGAATGATTTCAGATCCACATAATAGAAATCAGAAAAATTCGAAATGAGAATGAGTTGTTCGGGTTTGTTGGTGTTGCGATTGAGGTGGGTTTTGATGAAATGATGGTCGGAGATAAGAGAGAGCCATCGTTTTGAAACACACCTGAATTGGCAGAGAGATTTGACAGGGAACCTAAAG
Organism: Camellia sinensis; assembly: GCF_004153795.1. NCBI lineage: Eukaryota > Viridiplantae > Streptophyta > Magnoliopsida > Ericales > Theaceae > Camellia > Camellia sinensis. The sequence continues at coordinate 409,722 of NW_021025241.1, forward strand.
AGTACCTTGACAATGATCTCATCGGGAAAGTTCGGCATCGCAGTCTCAAGAGTATGTTGACGGTGGTGACAGATTTTAAAGTAATGTATAAATAAATTTTCAAGTTATCAAAAGCTTACATGTATTCATTGGCAAGCCAAAAAGCAATTGATACATTTTTTAAGGTAGTGTTTGGATTATGGATTTGAAAAAATAAAACAATAAAAAGTAAAAAGAGAAAAGGTGGTTGACATGTTTCCTTTTCCTTTCCAAATCCATGATTCAAATACAATCTAAGGGAATGAGTGTTGATTTCAACATCTGATATGCCCGAAGTTGAACTTTAATATTGAGACTTCCATTCTTGATTAACATGCTTCCAAAAATTTCGTGTCACGAGTTGAATGTGAAGTTGTGCCCTAAAATATGATCCACGAATACACCCTAACTACAAAATCCTACACGTGCCCTTTTAAATGCAAAATGTTTTTGAGTAGTATATTCATAACACAACTTCAGCTTTGAAGTTGTATTTTCAAAACAAAATTTCAAAATTTATTGTAAACTCTTTCAAAACAACATGAGTTTAGTAAATAAATATAACTTATTTGAGATTGAATGAAAAGTATGATCAAATTGGAAATATGATTTAAAATCACATTTATTGTGTAAAAAATATCCAAATATGCCACATGCTACTTTATTTGTATATATGAGATTTGACAATCCAATGAAAATAGCAAACTTATTACTAACTTCCAATTATCATAAAAATGTAATGGATCCAAATATGAAATACTAAATGGATCTATGCATCCACCAATATCACTATTTAAGGGCAAATTAAACTCATCAGCCCTAAGGTTTGGAAAAAAACTTTACCCTTACATAACTTTATATTTCCCAAACCTCAAGGGAGGTTGGTGCAGTTTACCCTTCATTTAATTAAAAAACTCATTTATTGTGTGAGATTCAATACGATAACTTTGTTGTGTTTTTTTTTTTTTTTTTTTGATTGGCACCGGAGGGTCCGGAGTAAAGCCCAACTAATCCCCAAGGATGCACAAGCCCTCGGCAAGGAGTTTCTGCAAGTACACCACGGTTAATTCAAGGGTTTTTCTCCAGTCCAATAGCCCCAAGGAATTGCTAGCACTCAAGAGATTTCGATCCTTGAACCTTGGAGGGAGCACACCCCCAAAACTGAAAGCCTTGCCACTAGGCCAACCCATTGAGGTTATAACTTTGCTATGTTTTTAAGAGGGTAGCAAATTTGATTTGCCATTTATTGTGATAAACCACATCGTTTCAAGAAAATTTTCCAAAAAAAAAATATTGATGTGGTGTCTTTGCCACAATGTTGCTGTTTTCAGAGGCCTTTAAGGCATCATATCCTAAACAAACCGAACCACATAGGATATGTATACATATTATTTGGTGTTGGAAAGAAAGACGAACAAAATGAAAACATTATCTTCAAACATCTTCAAAATCAAACCAACTATGACATCGGGTTTTAGAGATCCAAAATCTACCAAACAGACTACATCATGTGCTTGAAAGATTCATTAACAATTGGACAAAAAAAGAGCAATAAAATCACCATCTAAAAAAAGGGTTCATGTAGCCGACTCCACTTAATTGGCACAAACACAACACTTAGCTTGGTTTGGCCCTAAATTGTGTCAATTCTACCTTATTTTGTTGAGAATTGAAGACAATCACATCTACCTTGCAAATTTGACCCTAGCCACTTGAACCCATTTAACCCAAAATGCTATCTTCAAAATATATAAACAAAATCCATAAAAACATGAAAAAAATTAAACTCATTCTGTTCTACTTAACATCAAGCATAAATGAACAATCACGCACCAACATAGATAGAAGTAAAAAGGAATGACAAAAAGACGGTTTAATTCAATCATTCAACAGTTTACCTGTCTAGTAGTAATCTTTGATATGGTGCTTGGCCTTGCCTATTTCAGATGGACTGCCACGAAATCTTCGCGGAATTGGAACAAATCGAGATCTACGAAGTAGAAATCGCAAGATTTCGAAACAGTTGAGAGAGGACGATGATCACTTCGGGACGGTTCCGCATTACAGCCGCGAGCTTCAGAGTTCACCGCCAATTAAAGGATGGTGATGTCCTTCATTATTTTTTATTTTATTTGTTTTTAAGTAAATTTTATCTAATTTAATTTTAAATTTAAATATAAAAAATAATTAACTTGATATGAATTATTCTGATTTTTTTCACTAATTTTTTATTAAAATATTTTTAAAAATTCTCATCTTATTTTAAATTTTCCTTTTCATCAAATTTAATAAAAAGATATTTCTAAATTTTAATTTGATAAAAAAAAAAAGTCTATCCATTGATTTGATAAATAAATTAGAGATAGTTTTTTAGTACTTTTTTATTACATCTAAATTTAATAAAAAAATTTAAGAATTTTAGATGCTCTCATTAGCAATTGATAAGGAGTATTAATTGATTTATTATTTTTTCACGTATAAAGGGGCAATTTGGAAATCTTGGCATTTTAATTTTTTTTAGCTTTTCGTGACTTTTTGTCTTTTTTCAATCATGCCAAACTTGGCCTTAATAAAAAGATATTTCTAAATTTTAATTTGATAAAAAAAAAAATGTCCATCCATTGATTTGATAAATAAATTAGAGATAGTTTTTTAGTACTTTTTTATTACATCTAAATTTAATAAAAAATTTAAGAATTTTAGATGCTCTCATTAGCAATTGATAAGGAGTATTAATTGATTTATTATTTTTTCACGTATAAAGGGGCAATTTGGAAATCTTGGCATTTTAATTTTTTTTAGCTTTTCGATTTTTTTGAGTTACATCATCTCTTTATTTTTTTACACAAAAAGTCAAAAAAAAAAAAAACCAAAAAAGTTAAAAAGTTTATTTTTTACCATCTTTCCAAAACACCAAAAAAAATTTATAATATGAACAATTTAAGTTAAGAATTTTCTCTCACTAACAATAACCCAGTACCACTACCTAATTGAAACACTCAAAAAGTACAATATTTAAGTTGTGATTGTTTTGACGGTAGATTGTTCAATAATTGAATCTATATTATACCTTACTTTTCAAAATATAATTCGCCACAATTTTTCATAATTCTTAAATTGGAGGCAAGCCTAATTTTTCTAATATATTTTAACAAATTCAACCTCTATTCAAATACTTTGTAGTTTATCAAATTTTTTCAATAATTTTGGTAACAAGTGTTCTGACTGCAAAAGAAAATGACAAAAAAAAAAAAGTAATAAATGCTGAAACACTAAACCCAATTGGTATAATCGGTAAAAAAAAAAAGAAAAGGGAATTGATTATAATTTCTCATTTTAATGAGAAAAGAAAATAAAAAATTGTATTTTCTCAATATCATATTTTGATGGATAAGAAAGTATAAGAAGTGAGAGAAGAATATAACCAATTAGTTTGTTTTTTTTTTATCAAAATCTATCACTTTTAGCAAGAAAATCAAATATACAAACTAAGAGTCCCCTTTCTTGTAATTTCTTATCAAATTTATAAAGTAAACATAAGAAAGAAATCTCTTTCTTTTCGTTTCTAATAATTTCCTACCAAATCACCCCATCCAAACAGACTGCAAGCAGTGGAAGGAAAGCAATTGATGACCAAAGATAGGAAGTTGTAAACTGAATAAGAATGGTTAGATGAAAAAAAGTCGTGCAATTTCTACTAGTTCTTATTCACAATGATCCATCATCACAAGCACAAATTCACTAGAAGAAAACAGTTGCACCATTTGATCAATCAATCCCAAAGTTCAACCAACAAAATACACTGACAATCAATTTATTCTTCTGTGAATATGTGTACGAAGCTCTTGCTAAAACTGCTACTATCATTTGAATCCTCAACTTCAAGAAATATCTCATGGGGAAAACATGAATAAACTAGGAACGCAATTAATGTTTGATGTATTGAAGGAAAAAAAATCATGCGGGCATGGAGTACACAAAAATGAACAAAGAAAAAGTGTAGGAAATCCAACTCAGACATTCTCTCTATTTGTTTCGGCAAAAAATATTTTCTGCATTGTCTGGTATAGCGGAAAACACTCATTTGGAAACATGTTTTCTACTTTTGAAAGATGAAAAACGTTTCCCGGATTGAAATCTTACCAAAGGCACTATACTACCACCATCCTACCATCATCACCACTACCACCACCACCGCTACCACACCATCACCACTATCACCACTATCACCATCAACACCATTGCCCATCACCGCCGCCACCACAACCGGTAGCACATTAATTTCAAAGCCACAACCAAGCATAAGAACATGTTTTCCGAGAAAAAAAAAAAAAAATTCCATAAGAAATGTTTTGGCTAAAACAAACAAAGCATTAGGTAATTGAAGGTCTGAAACAGTCTAAAAGCAGGCAGTCAGATCAATCTGAGTCCAGTTCCTATGACTGGTCTCTGCTTTAATCTATAGCATTCAGCATGAAATATAACCAAAAATATATGAATGAGAACCAAAGTCAAAGGAAAATAGCATAAAGTTTTCATCCACATAAATAGTTTCCAAATTGGGTGATCAAACATCCAGAACATTTAACGGATCCACACAAAGAAAAGCAACATTAGGTTCAAAACTCCAAACAAAGATAATAAAATAGATAATAAAATAGGTTTATGCCAAATTCAGCTGCAAACCACAAAGTTTTTGTTTATTTTAATGTCTTTCGTTCTCTCTCTCTTCTCCACAAGCCATCGTTGAACGACTAAACGGTTGATTCCTGAAACTGAAGTTGTTCTGCTCCAAGCACCACTGCCTCATGCCGCAGAATCTGCCCTAGAAAGATAACACAATTGGAACACAAAGGCATCCATCAGTACATCTAATAATAGTTTTTGAAATTAAATATTTTCACACATCCAATCTATATAACAAATTAAAACGTGACATAGTAATATGCTTGGAAGAAAAATGAGAGTGAACAACAGATACGATACGCTGCATATATTCTCACTAGGGGTCCAGATTATATGTGATCTGCAAAACCAACTGAAGAAATTCTCAAGAAGAAACATCGTGAAAAAGAACAATCAGCAGCAGCACTCAGCCAATTCCACTGGACCAAAAAGAAAGGGAAAAGGAAAAGAAAATAAAAGAAAAGAAAAGAAAAGCTAAAAAATTTGAATATAAATGTCAATTGAAATGCCCAAACATCAGCGCTAGTTGAAACGAAAAGCCACCAAGAGCACTAACAATATATAACAACCAAATGCTAACCAAACCAAACCAAACCAAGCCTTACGTCCCACCAAATGCTACTCATCCAAAAATGAATTTTAAAAAAAAAAAAAAAGTAATAATATGCTGCTCTTCCGTTGATAGCAAATGAAAAGCAAAAAAGAGGCCAAAAAAGTGCATCACCCTTTCCAATCTGGCTAACTCGAATAAATACAATAAACAATTCTCACTTAACTACCCTCCCACCTATGCCACTTTGCTTTGCTTAAAAATTTGGGGGTTAGCTACACTTCACCTCCTTAACTATCACTGAATATCCTTAACTATCCATAGGCATCTTGATAAATTCTTGCTTCCAGTAAAGATCCATGAACATTACCAAGGCCTTATAGAGCTGATTCTTCAATCAAACGGGGAGAAGCGAGGACTTGGGGGATTGGATGACTCATCCAACCTAAATGTCTTTGGCATCGACGAATCAGCTTCAGTCTTGGAATCATCACATGCTTCAGGCCGTGCTTGGGGAACCCCAATAGGAATATTGTTTAGTAAAAGAAACACTTCCATTCAGGAAACAAAATGGAAAAGGAGCTTTCAAAATGATTTAAGTAAAGTTGCAGATATATGTGTTAGTTATGCTTGCTTGCATGTACCCCTATGATCACTTCATTTCAACAAATGTATAAGCAGAAATATAAAGGAAAGACCAAACGAAATAATGGCAAAATGTAAGGAATGATTTTTATTCAACAATGCATAAAAATATTCACAACTTTGCATAAAAAATACAAACCATAAACAAGGCAGCAGAGGGACAAAAATAGAAGAGCTAAGATATTATGAAAAATAAGAAACAGAGAAAGCCAAATGCACTCACTGAAGACCATCGGTCACTCCAGTACAGGCTCATATAGTTGAAGGACCTAAGAAAGAGAGACCCTCCATTTGTTCACCTTAGAGTAACATGTTAAAAGTATCATGCAAGTCCTTGTGCCTCTGTAATTTGCAATAAATTTCAAGAAACAAAAAAAAAAAAAAAAGCTTTTTTCTTTAAAAAAAAATTACCTCAGGGAAACTTTCCTAAAACATCGACGTAACGTGTCTTTGCCACATTGTTATTGTTTTCAAACACCTTTAAAGCATCAATATCCTGACCAACTGAACCATATATGATATTTTATATATATAATGGTGTTGGAAAGAAAATTATGAGATGTAAAGAAAGACCAACAAAGAGAAGATGATAACCTCAATTACCTTCAAAATCTAACCAACTAAATCATGTGGATCACAGATTCATTTGCAGTTGGTCAAAATCAAAGAACAAAACATGTAACCGACTCCACTTAATTGGTACACAAGACTTAGTTTGGCTTTTGCCATGAATTGTGTAAATTCTACCTTATTTTGTATACATGGTTGTCTCTCCCTGTCTGAGAATCAAAGACAATCACACCTACCTAGCGAATCTGACCCAATCACTTGAACCCTTTTAAGCCAAAATTCTATATTCAAAACATACAAGCAAACTCCATAAAGCACAGTAAATTGAACTCACACTGAAACTGTTCTATATACCATCATGGAAAAAGAAACAACTATGCAGCAAAATAGACAGATAGAAGTGCAATGGAATGACAAAAAATGGTTTAGTTCAATCATCCATATAATCAAACTAATCATTGCCACTGCCAAGAAATACTGGAAAGGCCTTAAACCTCTGTCTGTGATCATCGAAGAGAAACTCCATACTAACATCAAGGACATTTGTTTTCTCCAAACAACATGACAAATTAAACTCACACCATTCTAATAAGATTAAGGAAAAAGAGAAAGTGATGCAATAACATAGACAGACAGAACTAAAATGGAATGGGGAAAAAACTAAATTAACCCAATCCATGTTACCTATCCAGTACCAACCTTGATCCCTCATGATCGTTAATATTGCTGAAATTGGGTGAAACAAGGCTCTCCATGTAAGTTCCTGCTTCAAAAAGATATGGACTGCCTCGAACCACAAGTTCCTTAGATTTTCTCTCTTGTGGATTGAAGAGGACCAACTTTCTTTGACTAACCTCCAACAAAACTTCACCAGTCGTTGATAAACACAATGGTTTACAAAAATTATTACAATTGATTGTAAATTTGATCCAAGAATCCCTCATGCCATACTCCTTCATCACCCAAACATAATCACAAACCCCATAGCCAGGAACAAGCACACAAAGGCAACCTCCAAGAACACCAAGCTCTTCAACTAGGATAAAGTTGTCAACAGAATCTGGAGATGGCATATCTCGAAAATTTTCATCTGCTAAATCAAATGAAACAATTATAGTGGATTTATTCGAACCCACACCTTTACGAGCTAACCAGTGGAGAGCCCCTCTAACAAGAATCCCTCGTGAAGGTCCATGAACTGTATGGTCATAAGGAGAACCCTCAATCCTTCTCCACAAATTCGTCCTTAGGGTATACACACTGACCATGTTATCAGCACAATTAGCATCTTGGTCATGATTAGAAATTCTCACAACTTTGTAGTCATCATTAGATGAGTCATGACCAAGCCCATAACTATTCAAATGAAATTTAGACTCAGAAAAAGATGATTTGGGCAATTTTCTAGATTCTCTAGTAGATGGGTTCACCAAAATGCAAGAGAAACAAATATCAAGCATCAACAACAAGCCATCACATGAACCCCAAATATCAACGCCACGATTAGGGTTTTGCTCAGGTGGGAATTTCAGGTGGACTGCCACAAAATCATCACGGAATTGGAATGATTTCAGATCCACAGAATAGAAATCAGAAAAATTCGAAATGAGAATGAGTTGTTCGGGTTCGTTGGTGCTGCGATTGAGGTGGGTTTTGATGAAATGATGGTCGGAGATAAGAGAGAGCCATCGTTTCGAAACACACCTGAATTGGCAGAGAGATTTGACAGGGAGCCTCAAGAGTACCTCAACGATGATCTCCTCGGGAAAGTTCGGCATTGCAGTCTCAAGAGTATGTTGACAGTGGTGACAGATTTTAAAGCAATGTATAAATAAATATAACTTATTTGAGATTGAATGAGAAGTATGATCAAATTGGAAATATGATTTAAAATCACATTTATTTTGTAAAAAATATCCAAATATGCCATGTGCTACTTTATTTGTAAATATGAGATTTGACAATCCAATGAAAATAGCAAACTTATTACTAACTTCCAATTATCATAAAAATGTAATGGATCCAGATATGAATTACCGAATGGATCTATCCATCCACCAATATCACTATTTTAAGGGAAAATTACACTCACCACCCCTAAGGTTTGGAAAAAAACTTTACCCTTACATAACTTTATATTTCCCAAACCTCAAGGGAGGTTGGTGTAGTTTATCCTTCATTTAATTAAAAAAACTCATTTACTGTGTGAGATTCAATACGATAACTTTGCTGTGTTTTTTTTTTTTTTTTTTTTGCACTTTTTTTTTTTTTTTTTTGATTCACTTTAATATAGAGACTTCCATTCTTGATCAACATGCTTCCAAAATTTCGTGTCACGAGTTGAATGTGAAGTTGTGCCCTAAAATGTGATCCACGAATACACCCTAACTACAAAATCCTATACGTGCCCTTTTAAATGCAAAATGTTTTTGAGTAGTATAATCATAATACGACTTCAGCTTTGAAGTAGTATTTTCAAAACAAAATTTCAAAATTTTTTGTAAAATCTTTCAAAACAACATGAGTTTAGTAAATAAAAATAACTTATTTGAGATTGAATGAAAAGTATGATCAAATTGGAAATACGATTTAAAATCACATTTATTCTGTAAAAAATATCCAAATATGCCACGTGCTACTTTATTTGTAAATATGAGATTTGACAATCCAATGAAAATAGCAAACTTATTACTAACTTCCAATTATCATAAAAATGTAATGGATCTAGATATGAAATACTGAATGGATCTATGCATTCACCAATATCACTATTTTAAGGGCAAATTACACTCACCACCTCTAAGGTTTGGAAAAAAACTTTACCCTTACATAACTTTATATTTCCCAAACCTCAAGGGAGGTTGGTGCAATTTACCTTTCATTTAATTAAAAAAACTCATTTATTGTGTGATATTCAATACGATAACTTTGCTGTGTTTTTTTCTTTTTTCGATTAACTTTAATATTGAGACTTCCATTCTTGATCAACACGCTTCCAAAATTTCGTGTCACGAGTTGAATGTGAAGTTGTGCCCTAAAATGTGATCCACGAATACACCCTAACTACAAAATCCTACACGTGCCCTTTTAAATGCAAAATATTTTTTTCCCTTTAAAAAATCATAATATATCTTCTAATGATGTTTAAAATTAAAGTTAAACTATGAATTATCTATTGCTGAGATTAGTTATATCTTTTAAAATGTTTTAGGTTTTAAAATAAAAGATTCTAAATAATTCTTTCTTATTATTTGCTCACTGTTACTTAGAAAAGTATGTATACTTATTGCTCAAATATCAATATCGTTAATTATTATTACTTTAGAAATTGATAGTTTGTCTATTTGGTTATTATTTTTTATTAAGAATGGTTGATAAGACATATCTAAAAAAGAAAAAAAGGTATGATGGTGATCTTACATAGGAACCTTTGTTACCTTCTTACCTATTAAACTACGTAATTATCATTCAAAATAATATTTTCATAAATTTAAATCTAAATATTTTATATTCATAAGATATATTTAACATCTAAATGTGTAGATATATGTTTTAAGTAATTTAGAAAAAATGACCGAATCTTTACGATTTACGATTCGATTCGATTCGCGATTCAGTATGAGGTCATTTCGATTCACGATACGAATCCCGATTTAACAACTATGATTAGGCCTACTGCCTAACATACTATAAAGTTTCTATGTCCATGTTGCCAACTGCCTTCCATTCCAGCATTTGTCAGTTCCCATTCCTGCATGAAACCTGATTTGGAAAGTTATGATTTCTTCAAGCTGCGACTTTGGTCTGTTTAATTCTGCACAAAATCCCGATTTAACAACTATGATTTTAAGGGCAAATTACACTCACCACCTCTAAGGTTTGGAAAAAAACTTTACCCTTACATAACTTTATATTTCCCAAACCTCAAGGGAGGTTGGTGCAATTTTCCCTTCATTTAATTAAAAAAACTCATTTATTGTGTGAGATTCAATACGATAACTTTGCTGTGTTTTTTTCTTTTTTCAATTAACTTTAATATTGAGACTTCCATTCTTGATCAACACGCTTCCAAAATTTCGTGTCACGAGTTGAATGTGAAGTTGTGCCCTAAAATGTGATCCACGAATACACCCTAACTACAAAATCCTACACGTGCCCTTTTAAATGCAAAATGTTTTTGAGTAGTATATTCATAATACGACTTCAGCTTTGAAGTTGTATTGTCAAACAAAATTTCAAAATTTATTGTAAAATCTTTCAAACCAACATGAGTTTAGTAAATCAATATAACTTATTTGAGATTGAATGAAAAGTATGATCAAATTGGAAATATGATTTAAATCACATTTATTGTGTAAAAAGTATCCAAATATGCCACGTGCTACTTTATTTGTAAATATGAGATTTGACCATCCAATGAAAATAGCAAACTTATTACTAACTTCCAATTATCATAAAAATGTAATGGATCCAGATATGAAATATTGAATGGATCTATGCATCCACCAATATCACTATTTTAAGGGCAGATTACACTCACCACCCCCTAAGGTTTGGACAAAAACTTTACCCTTACATAACTTTATATTTCCCAAACCTCAAGGGAGGTTGGTGCAGTTTACCCTTCATTTAATTAAAAAAACTCATTTATTGTGTGAGATTCAATACGATAACTTTGTTGTGTTTTTTTTGTTTTTTTTTTTTTTTTTTGATTAACTTTAATATTGAGACTTCCATTCTTGATCAACATGCTTCCAAAATTTCGTGTCACGAGTTGAATGTGAAGTTGTGCCCTAAAATGTGATCCGCGAATACACCCTAACTACAAAATCCTACACGTGCCCTTTTAAATGCAAAATGTTTTTGAGTAGTACAATCATAATACAACTTCAGCTTTGAAGTAGTATTTTCAAAACAAAATTTCAAAATTTTTTGTAAAATCTTTCAAAACAACATGAGTTTAGTAAATAAATATAACTTATTTGAGATTGAATGAAAAGTATGATCAAATTGGAAATATGATTTAAAATCACATTTATTGTGTAAAAAATATCCAACTATGCCACGTGCTACTTTATTTGTAAATACGAGATTTGACCATCCAATGAAAATAGCAAACTTATTACTAACTTCCAATTATCATAAAAATGTAATGGATCTAGATACGAAATACTGAATGGATCTATGCATCCACCAATATCACTATTTTAAGGGCAAATTACACTCACCACCCCTAAGGTTTGGAAAAAAACTTTACCCTTACATAACTTTACATTTCCCAAACCTCAAGGGAGATTGGTGCAGTTTACCCTTCATTTAATTAAAAAAACTCATTTATTGTGTGAGATTCAATACGACAACTCTGTTGGGTTTTTTTTTTTTTTTTTTTTGATTAACTTTAATATTGAGACTTCCATTCTTGATCAACACGCTTCCAAAATTTCGTGTCACGAGTTGAATGTGAAGTTGTGCCCTAAAATGTGATCCACGAATACACCCTAACTACAAAATCCTACACGTGCCCTTTTAAATGCAAAATGTTTTTGAGTAGTATAATCATAATACGACTTCAACTTTGAAGTTGTATTTTCAAAACAAAATTTCAAATTTTATTATAAAATCTTTCAAAACAACATGAGTTTAGTAAATCAATATAACTTATTTGAGATTGAATGAAAAGTATGATCAAATTGGAAATATGATTTAAAATCACATTTATTGTGCAAAAAATATCCAAATATGCCACGTGCTACTTTATTTGTAAATATGAGATTTGACAGTCCAATGAAAATATCAAACTTATTACTAACTTCCAATTATCATAAAAATGTAACGGATCCAGATATGAAATACTGAATGGATCTATGCATCTACCAATATCACTATTTTAAGGGCAAATTACACTCACTACCCCTAAGGTTTGGAAAAAACTTTACCCTTTCATAACTTTATATTTCCCAAACCTAAAGGGAGGTTGGTGCAGTTTACCCTTCATTTAATTAAAAAAACTCATTTATTATGTGGGATTCAATACGATAACTTTGCTATGTTTTTTTTTTTTTTTTAAAAATTTTACACAAAAAGAGTTGTATTCCATGTATTTGTAATTATTTTTAGTTAGTGGAAAGTGGAGCAAATATTTACTAAAGGGTGAGATTTTTTTTGAGGTACAACTTTTGCTATATTTTTACAAAAAAAAAAAAAAAAAAAAAAAAAAAACCTTCTGTAGTATAATCATAATACAACTTCAGCTTTGAAGTAGTATTTTCAAAACAAAATTTAAAAATTTTTTGTAAAATCTTTCAAAACAACATGAGTTTAGTAAATAAATATAACTTATTTGAGATTGAATGAAAAGTATGATCAAATTGGAAATATGATTTAAAATCACATTTATTGTGTAAAAAATATCCAAATATGCCACGTGCTACTTTATTTGTAAATATGAGATTTGACCGTCCAATGAAAATAGCAAACTTATTACTAACTTCCAATTATCATAAAAATGTTATGGATCCAGATATGAAATGCTGAATGGATCTATGCATCCACCAATATCACTATTTTAAGGGCAAATTACACTCACCACACCTAAGGTTTGGAAAAAAACTTCACCCTTACATAACTTTATATTTCCCAAACCTCAAGGGAGGTTGGTGCAGTTTACCCTTCATTTAATTAAAAAAACTCATTTATTGTGTGAGATTCAATACGATAACTTTGCTGTGTTTTTTTTTTTTTTTGATTTGCACCGGAGGGCCCGGAGTAAAGCTCAACTAATCCCCAGGGATGCACAGGCCCTTGGCAAGGAGTTTCCGCAAGTACACCACGGTTAATTCAAGGGTTTTTTCCCAGTCCGATAGCCCCAAGGAATTGCTAGCACTCAAGAGATTTCGATCCTTGAACCTTGGAGGGAGCACAACCCCAAAACCCAAAGCCTTGCCACTAGGCCAACCCGTTGAGGTTATAACTTTGCTATGTTTTTAAGAGGGTAGCAAATTTGATTTGCCATTTATTGTGATAAACCACATCCTTTCAAGAAAATTTTCAAAAAAAAGAATATTGATGTGGTGTCTTTGCCACAATGTTGTTGTTTTCAGAGGCCTTTAAAGCATCACATCCTAAACAAACTGAACCGCATAGGACATGTATACATATTATTTGGTGTTGGAAAGAAAGACCAACAAAATGAAAACATTATCTTCCAACATCTTCAAAATCAAACCAACTATGACATTGGGTTTTAGAGACACAAAATCTACCAAACAGACTACATCATGTGCCTGAAAGATTCATTAACAATTGGACAAAAAAAGAGCAATAAAATCACCATCTAAAAAAAGGGTTCATTTAGCCGACTCCACTTAATTGGCATAAACACAACACTTAGTTTGGTTTGGCCCTAAATTGTGTCAATTCTACCTTATTTTGTTGAGAATTGAAGACAATCACACCTACCTTGCAAATTTGACCCTAGCCACTTGAACCCATTTAACCCAAAATGCTATCTTCAAAATATATAAACAAAATCCATAAAAACATGAAAAAAATTAAACTCATACTGTTCTACTTAACATCAAGCATAAACAGACAATCACGCACCAACATAGATAGAAGTAAAAAGGAATGACAAAAAGACGGTTTAATTCAATCATTCAACAGTTTACCTATCTAGTAGTAATCTTTGATGTGGTGCTTGGCCTTGCCTATTTCAGATGGACTGCCACGAAATCTTCGCGGAATTGGAACAAATCGAGATCTACGAAGTAGAGATCGCAAGATTTCGAAACAGTTGAGAGAGGACGATGATCACTTCGGGACGGTTCGGCATTACAGCCGCGAGCTTCAGAGTTCACCGCCAATTAAAGGATGGTGATGTCCTTCATTATTTTTTATTTTATTTGCTTTTAAGTAAATTTTATCTAATTTAATTTTAAATTTAAATATAAAAAATAATTAACTTGATATGAATTATTCTGATTTTTTCACTAATTTTTTATTAAAATATTTTTAAAAATTCTCATCTTATTTTAAATTTTCCTTTTCATCAAATTTAATAAAAAGATATTTCTAACTTTTAATTTGATAAAAAAAAAAGTCTATCCATTGATTTGATAAATAAATTAGAGATAGTTTTTTAGTACTTTTTTATTACATCTAAGTTTAATAAAAAAATTAAGAATTTTAGATGCTCTCATTAGCAATTGATTAGGAGTATTAATCGATTTATTATTTTTGCACAAATAAAGGGGCAAATTGGAAATATTGGCATTTTAATTTTTTTTAGCTTTTTGATTTTTTTGAGTTACATCACCTCTTTATTTTTTTACATAAAAAGTCAAAAAAAAAAAAACCGAAAAAGTTAAAAAGTTTATTTTTTACTATCTTTCCAAAACACTAAAAAAAATTTATTAAGAATTTCCTCTCGCTAACAATAACCCAATACCACTGCCTAATTGAAACCCTCAAAAAGTACAATATTTAAGTTGTGATTGTTTGGATGGTAGGTTGTTCAATAATTGAATCTATATTATACCTTACTTTTCGAAATATAATTCTTCACAATTTTTCATAATTCTTAAATTGGAGGCTAGCCTAATTTTTCTAATATATTTTAACAAATTCAACCTTTATTCAAATACTTTTGTTTCTCAAATTTTTTCAATAATTTTGGTAACAAGTGTTCTGACTGCAAAAGGAAACGACAAAAAAAAAACATATAAATGCTGAAACACTTAACCCAATTAGTATAATCGGTGAAAAAGAAAGGGAATTGATTATAATTTCTCATTGTAATGAGAAAAGAAAATAAAAAATTGTATTTTCTCAATATCATATTTTGTTGGATAAGAAAGTACAAGAAGTGAGAGAAGAATATAACCAATTAGTTAGTTTTTTTTTTTTTTTTTTTTTATCAAAATCTATCACTTTTAGCAAGAAATCAAATATACAAACTAAGAGTCCTCTTTCTCATAATTTCTTATCAAATTTATAAACTAAACATAAGGAAGAAATCTCTTTCTTTTTGTTTCTAATAATTTCCTACCAAATCACCCCATCCAAACAGACTACAAGCAGTGGAAGGAAAGCAATTGATGACCAAAGATAGGAAGTTGTAAACTGAATAAGAATGGTTAGATGAAAAAAAGTCATGTAATTTCTACTAGTTCTTATTCACAATGATCCATCATCACAAGCACAAATTCACTAGAAGAAAACAGTTACACCATTTGATCAATCAATCCCAAAGTTCAACCAACAAAATACACTGACAATCAATTTATTCTTCAGTGACTGAGTGTACGAAGCTCTTGCTAAAACTGCTACTATCATTTGAATCCTCAACTTCAAGAGATATCTCATGGGGAAAACATGAATAAACTAGGAACGCAATTAATGTTTGATGTATTAAAGGAAAAAAATCATGCAGGCATGGAGTATACAAAAATGAACAAAGAAAAAGTGCAGGAAACCCAACTCAGACATTCTCTCTTTTTGTTTCGGCAAAAAATATTTTCTGCATTGTCTAGTATAGCGGAAAACAAACTCATTTGGAAATAACATGTTTTCTACTTTTGAAAGATGAAAAACGTTTTCCCAGATTGAAGTCTTACCAAAGGCACTATACTATCGAGCCAAGGTTCTCTCCTTGCAGTCTTGTACTTGCGCTCGTCCTTGCAGGCTTTCGGGTCTACTTTTAGGTCTAATTTTAATAATCCGAACCATTCATATTTTATGATTTATTCAGTATATCATACCTGTAAAAAATCAAGTTGATCGAATATCAGAAAGCATATGTTCGAAAAACTGTTTATTAAAATCTTTAAAAAATAGTTTTTAGTTCAATTTTTCGAACACATACTTTCTGATATCCGATGAACTTGATTTTTTACAAGTATGATATACTGAATAAATCATAAAATATGAACGGTCGGATTATCAAAATTGGGCCTAAAAGTAGACCCGAAGGCTTGCAAGGATGGGTGCAAGCACAAAAGCTGCAAGGAGAGGATCCTCATTCCTATACTATCACCATCCTACCATCATCACCACTACCACCACCACCGCTACCACACCATTACCACTATCACCATCAACACCATTGCCCATCACCACCGCCACCACCACAACCGGTTGCACATTAATTTCAAAGCCACAACCAAGCATTAGAACACATTTTCCGAAAAGAAAAATAAAAAATTTCCATAAGAAATGTTTTCGCTAAAACAAACAAAGCATTAGGTAATTGAAGGTCTGAAACAGTCTAAAAGTAAAGTCTTCATCCACATAAATAGTTTCCAAATTGGGTGATCAAACATCTAGAACATTTAACAGATCCACACAAAGAAAAGCAACATTAGGTTCAAAACTCCAAACAAAGATAATAAAATAGGTTTATGCCAAATTCAGCTGCAAACCACAAAGTTTTTGTTTATTTTAATGTCTTTCATTCTCTCTCTCTTCTCCACAAGCCATCGTTGAACGACTAAATGGTTGATTCCTGAAACTGAAGTTGTTCTGTTCCAAACACCACTGCCTCATGCCACAAAATCTGCCCTAGAAAGATAACACAATTGGAACACAAAGAAATCCATCAGTACATCTAATAATAGTTTTTAAAATTAAATTTTTTCACACATCCAATCTATATAACAAATTAAAACGTGACACAGTAATATGCTTGGAAGAAAAATGAGAGTGAACAACAGATACGATACTCTGGATATATTCTCACTGGGGGTCCAAATTATATGTGATCTGCAAAACCAACTGAAGAAATTCTCAAGAAGAAACTACATGAAAAAGAACAATCAGCAGCAACACTCAGCCAATTCCACTGGACCAAAAAGAAAGGGAAAAGGAAAAGAAAATAAAAGAAAAGAAAAGCTAGAAAATTTGAATATAAATGTCAATTGAAATGCCCAACATCAGCGCTAGTTGAAACGAAAAGCCACCAAGAGCACTAACAATATATAACAACCAAATGCTAACCAAACCAAACCAAGCCTTACGTCCCACCAAATGCTACTCATCCAAAAATGAATTTAAAAAAAAAAAAGTAACAACAATATGCTGCTCTTCTGTTGATAGCAAATGAAAATCAAAAAAGTGCATCACCCTTTCCAATCTGGCTCACTCGAATAAATACAATAGACAATTCTCACTTAACTACCCTCCCACCTCTGCCACTTTGCTTTGCTTAAAAATTTGTGGGTTAGCTACACTTCACCTCCTTAACTATCACTGAATATCCTTAACTATCCATAGGCATCTTGATAAATTCTTGCTTCCAGTAAAGATCCTTGAACATTATCAAGGCCTTATAGAGCTGATTCTTCAATCAAACGGGCAGAAGCGAGGACTCGGGGGATTGGATGACTTATCCAACCTAAATGTCTTTGGCATCGACGAATCAGCTTCAGTCTTGGAATCATCACATGCTTGAGGCCGTGCTTGGCGAACCCTAATAGGAATATTGTTTAGTAAAAGAAACACTTCCATTCAGGAAACAAAATGGAAAAGGAGCTTTCAAAATGATTTAAGTAAATTTGCAGATATATGTGTTAGTTATGCTTGCTTGCATGTACCACTATGATCACTTCATTTCAACAAATGTATAAGCAGAAATATAAAGGAAAGAGCAAATGAAATAATGGCAAAATGTAAGGAATGATTTTTATTCAACAATGCATAAAAATATTCACAACTTTGCATAAAAAATACAAAACATAAACAAGGCAGCAGAGGGACAAAAATAGAAGAGCTAAGATATTATGAAAAATAAGAAAAAGAGACAGCCAAATGCACTCACTGAAGACCATCGGTCACTCCAATACAGGCTCATATAGTTGAAGGACCTAAGAAAGAGAGGCCCTCCATGTGTTCACCTTAGAGTAACATGTTAAAAGTATCATGCAAGTCCTTGTGCCTCTGTAATTTGCAATAAATTTCAAGAAACAAAAAAAAAAAATGCTTTTTTTATGAAAAAATTACCTCAGGGAAACTTTCCTAAAACATCGATGTAACGTGTCTTTGCCACATTTTTATTGTTTTCAAACACCTTTAAAGCATCATATCCTGACCAACTGAACCATATATGATATTTTATATATATAATGGTGTTGGAAAGAAAATTATGAGATGTAAAGAAAGACCAACAAAGAGAAGATGATAACCTCAATTACCTTCAAAATCTAACCAACTAAATCATGTGGATCACAGATTCATTTGCAGTTGGTCAAAATCAAAGAACAAAACATGTAACCGACTCCACTTAATTGGTACACAAGACTTAGTTTGGCTTTTGCCATGAATTGTGTAAATTCTACCTTATTTTGTATATGTGGTTGTCTCTCCCTGTCTGAGAATCAAAGACAATCACACCTACCTAGTGAATCTGACCCAATCACTTGAACCCATTTAAGCCAAAATTCTTTATTCAAAACATACAAGCAAACTCCATAAAACACAGTAAATTGAACTCACACTGACACTGTTCTATATACCATCAAGGAAAAAGAAACAACTATGCAGCAAAATAGACAGATAGAAGTGCAATGGAATGACAAAAAATGGTTTAGTTCAATCATCCATATAATCAAACTAAACATCACCACTGCCAAGAAATACTGGAAAGGCCTTAAACCTCTGTCTGTGATCATCGAAGAGAAACTCCATACTAACATCAAGGACATTTGTTTTCTCCAAACAACATGACAAATTAAACTCACACCATTCTAATAAGATTAAGGAAAAAGAGAAAGTGATGCAATAACATAGACAGACAGAACTAAAATGGAATGGGGAAAAACTAAATTAACCCAATCCATGTTACCTATCCAGTACCAACCTTGATCCCTCATGATCGTTAATATTGCTGAAATTGGGTGAAACAAGGCTCTCCATGTAAGTTCCTGCTTCAAAAAGATATGGACTGCCTTGAACCACAAGTTCCTTAGATTTTCTCTCTTGTGGATTGAAGAGGACCAACTTTCTTTGACTAACCTCCAACAAAACTTCACCAGTCGTTGATAAACACAATGGTTTACAAAAATTATTACAATTGATTGTAAATTTGATCCAAGAATCCCTCATGTCATACTCCTTCATCACCCAAACATCATTATAAACACCATAGCCAGGAACAAGCACACAAAGGCACCCTCCAAGAACACCAAGCTCTTCAACTAGGATAAAGTTGTCAACAGAATCTGGAGATGGCATATCTCGAAAATTTTCATCTGCTAAATCAAATGAAACAATTACAGTGGATTTATTCGAACCCACACCTTTACGAGCTAACCAGTGGAGAGCCCCTCTAACAAGAATCCCTCGTGGAGGTCCATGAACTGTATGGTCATAAGGAGAATCCTCAATCCTTCCCCACAAATTCGTCCTTAGGGTATACACACTGACCATGTTATCAGCACAATTAGCATCTTAGTCATGATTAGAAATTCTCACAACTTTGTAGTCATCATTAGATGAGTCATGACCAAGCCCATAACTATTCAAATGAAATTTAGACTTAGAAAAAGATGATTTGGGCAATTTCCAAGATTGTCTAGTAGATGGATTCACCAAAATGCAAGAGAAACAAATATCGAGCATCAACAACAAGCCATTACATGAACCCCAAATATCAACGCAACGATTAGGGTTTTGCTCAGGTGGACTGCCACAAAATCGTCACGGAATTTAAATGATTTCAGATCCACATAATAGAAATCAAAAAAATTCAAAATGAGAATGAGTTGTTCGGGTTCGTTGGTGTTGCGATTGAGGTGGGTTTTGATGAAATGATGGTCGGAGATAAGCGAGAGCCATGGTTTCGAAACACACCTGAATTGGCAGAGAGATTTGACAGGGAGCCTGAAGAGTACCTCGACGATGATCTCATCAGGAAAGTTCGGCATCGCAGTCTCAAGAGTATGTATAAATAAATTTTCAAGTTATCAAAAGCTTGCATGTATTCATTGGCAAGCCAAAAAACAATTGATACATTTTTTAAGGTAGTGTTTGGATTATGGATTTGAAAAAATAAAAAAAATAAAAAATAAAAAGAGAAAAGGTTGTTGACATGTTTCCTTTTCCTTTCCAAATTCATGATTCAAATACAATCTAAGGGAATGAGTGTTGATTTTAACATCTGATATGCCTAAAGTTGAACTTTAATATTGAGACTTCCATTCTTGATCAACATGCTTCCAAAATTTCGTGTCACATGTTGAATGTGAAGTTGTGCCCTAAAATGTGATCCATGAATACACCCTAACTACAAAATCCTACACGTGCCCTTTTAAATGCAAAGTGTTTTTGAGTAGTATATTCATAATACAACTTCAGCTTTGAAGTTGTATTTTCAAAACAAAATTTCAAAATTTATTGTAAAATCTTTCAAAACAACATGAGTTTAGTAAATAAATATAACTTATTTGAGATTGAATGGAAAATATGATCAAATTGGAAATATGATTTAAAATCACATTTATTTTGTAAAAAATATCCAAATATGCCACGTGCTACTTTATTTATAAATATGAGATTTGACAATCCAATCAAAATAGCAAACTTATTACTAACTTCCAATTATCATAAAAATGTAATGGATCCAGATATGAAATCATCCAAAAGGGCATGGTTAGCCTGCAACAGGTGATGCATCATATTACACACAATGAAAAGCCAAATAGGAATTTTTTGCCAGAAAGATCTAAGATGAAACTCAATTTACAAATTCATATCTAAGCTTCATATTACACAATGAAAAGCCAAACGGGAATTTTCTGCCCCCAAAGATGTAAGATGAAAATCATTTACAAGGTCAAACTTTTTTTTTTTTTTTTTTTGATTGGCACCGGAGGGTCCGGAGTAAAGCCCAACTAATCCCCAGGGGTGCACAGGCCCTCGGCAATGAGTTTCTGCAAGTACACCATGGTTAATTCAAGGATTTTCCCCAGTCCGATAGCCCCAAGGAATTGCTAGCACCCAAGAGATTTTGATCCTTGAACTTTGGAGGGAGCACACCCCCAAAACCCAAAGCCTTGCCACTAGGCCAACCCCTTGAGATTATAACTTTGCTATGTTTTTAAGAGGGTAGCAAATTTGATTTGCCATTTATTGTGATAAACCACATCATTTCAAGAAAATTTTCCAAAAAAAAAATATTGGTGTGGTGTCTTTGCCACAATGTTATTGCTTTCAAAGGCCTTTAAAGCATCATATCCTAAACAAACCGAACCACATAGGATATGTATACATATTATTTGGTGTTGGAAAGAAAGACCAAGAAAATGAAAATATTATCTTCAAACATCTTCAAAATCAAACCAACTATGACATCGGGTTTTAGAGACCCAAGTTCTACCAAACAGACTACATCATGTGGTTGAAAGATTCATTAACAATTGGACAAAAAACGAGCAATAAAATCACCATCTAAAAAAAGGGTTCACGTAGCCGACTCCACTTAATTGGCATAAACACAACACTTAGTTTGGTTTGGCCCTAAATTGTGTCAATTCTACCTTATTTTGTTGAGAATTGAAGACAATCACACCTACCTTGCAAATTTAACCCTAGCCACTTGAACGCATTTAACCCAAAATGCTATCTTCAAAATATATAAACAAAATCCATAAAAACATGAAAAAAATTAAACTCATACTGTTCTACTTAACATCAAGCATAAACAGACAATCATGCACCAACATAGATAGAAGTAAAAAGAAATGACAAAAAGACGGTTTAATTCAATCATTCAACAGTTTACCTACCTAGTAGTAATCTTTGATGTGGTGCTTGGCCTTGCCTATTTCAGATGGACTGCCACGAAATCTTCGCGGAATTGGAACAAATCGAGATCTACGAAGTAGAAATCGCAAGATTTCGAAACAGTTGAGAGAGGACGATGATCACTTCGGGACGGTTCGGCATTACAGCCGCTAGCTTCAGAGTTCACCGCCATCACAAGGATGATGATGTCCTTCATTATTTTTTATTTTATTTGTTTTTAAGTAAATTTTATCTAATTTAATTTTAAATTTAAATATAAAAAATAATTAACTTGATATGAATTATTCTGATTTTTTCACTAATTTTTTATTAAAATGTTTTAAAAATTCTCACCTTATTTTAAATTTTCCTTTTCATCAAATTTAATAAAAAGATATTTCTAAATTTTAATTTGATAAAAAAAAAAAGTCTATCCATTGATTTGATAAATAAATTAGAGATAGTTTTTTAGTACTTTTTTATTACATCTAAATTTAATAAAAAAATTAAGAATTTTAGATGATCTCATTAGCAATTGATTAGGAGTATTAATCGATTTATTATTTTTGCACAAATAAAGGGGCAAATTGGAAATATTGGCATTTTAATTTTTTTTAGCTTTTTGATTTTTTTGAGTTACATCACCTCTTTATTTTTTTACATAAAAAGTCAAAAAAAAAAAAAACCGAAAAAGTTAAAAAGTTTATTTTTTACCATCTTTCCAAAATACCAAAAAAAAATTATAATTTGAACAATTTAAGAATTTTATCTCACTAACAACAACCCAATACCACTGTCTAATTGAAACGCTCAAAAAGTACAGTATTTAAGTTGTGATTGTTTCAACGGTAGGTTGTTCAATAATTGAATCTATATTATACCTTGCTTTTCGAAATATAGTTCTTCACAATTTTTCATAATTCTTAAATTGGAGGCAATTCTAATTTTTTTAATATATTTTAAGAAATTTAACCTTTATTCAAATACTTTTTAGTTTCTCAAATTTTGTCAAAAATTTTGGTAACAAGTGTTCTGACTGCAAAAGAAAATGACAAAAAAAACATGTAAATGCTGAAACACTTAACCCAATTGGTATAATCGGTGAAAAAAAATGGGAATTGATTATAATTTCTCATTTTAATGAGAAAAGAAAATAAAAAATTGTATTTTCTCAATATCATATTTTAATGGATAAGAAAGTACAAGAAGTGAGAGAAGAATATAACCAATTAGTTTGTTTTTTTATCAAAATCTATCACTTTTAGCAAGTAATCAAATACACAAACTAAGAGTCCTCTTTCTCATAATTTCTTATCAAATTTATAAACTAAACATAAGAAAGAAATCTCTTTCTTTTCGTTTCTAATAATTTCCTACCAAATCACCCCATCCAAACAAACTGCAAGCAATGGAAGGAAAGCAATTGATGACCAAAGATAGGAAGTGTTAAACTAAATAGGAATGGTTAGATGAAAAAAAAGTCGTGCAATTTCTACTAGTTCTTATTCACAATGATCCATCATCACAAGCACAAATTCACTAGAAGAAAACAGTTAAACCATTTGATCAATCAATCCCAAAGTTCAACCAACAAAATACACTGACAATCAATTTATTCTTCTGTGACTGAGTATACGAAGCTCTTGCTAAAACTGCTACTATCATTTGAATCCTCAACTTCAAGAGATATCTCATGGGGAAAACATGAATAAACTAGGAACACAATTAATGTTTGATGTATTAAAGGAAAAAAATCATGCGGGCATGGAGTCTACAAAAATGAACAAAGAAAAAGTGCAGGAAATCCAACTTAGACATTCTCTCTATTTGTTTCGGCAAAAAATATTTTCTGCATTGTCTGGTATAGCAGAAGACAAACTCATTTAGAAATAACATGTTTTCTACTTTTGAAAGATGAAAAACGTTTCCCTGATTGAAGTCTTACCAAAGGCACTATACTACCACCATCCTACCATCATCACCACTACCACCACCACCGCTACCACACCATCACCACTATCGCCATCAACACCATTGCCCATCACCGCCACCACCCCAACCGGTAGCACATGGCATATTTGGATATTTTTTGCAAAATAAATGTGATTTTAAATCATATTTCCAATTTGATCATACTTTTCATTCAATCTCAAATAAGTTATATTTATTTACTAAACTCATGTTGTTTTGAAAGCTTTTACAATAAATTTTGAAATTTTGTTTTGAAAATACAACTTCAAAGTTGAAGTCGTATTATGAATATACTACTCAAAAACATTTTGCATTTAAAAGGGCACGTGTAGGATTTTGTAGTTAGGGTGTATTCGTAGATCACATTTTAGGGCACAACTTCACATTCAACTTGTGACACGAAATTTTGGAAGCATGTTGATCAAGAATGGAAGTCTCAATATTAAAGTTCAACTTCAGGCATATCAGATGTTGAAATCAACACTCATTGCCTTACATTGTATTTGAATTATGGATTTGGAAAGGAAAAGGAAACATGTCAACCACCTTTTCTCTTTTTATTGTTTATTTTTTTATTTTTTCAAATCCATAATCCAAACACTACCTTAAAAAATGTATCAATTGTTTTTTGGCTTGCCAATGAATACATGTAAGCTTTTGATAACTTGAAAATTTATTTATACATTACTCTAAAATATGTCCCCACCGTCAACGTACTCTTGAGACTGCGATGCCGAACTTTCCCGATGAGATCATCGTCGAGGTACTCTTGAGGCTCCCTGTCAAATCTCTCTGCCAATTCAGATGTGTTTCAAAACCATGGCTCTCTCTTATCTCCAACCATCTGAGTCCAGGTCAAGCTTTATTGGCTAGACCACTTGCGGTGTTAGAGGGTCAGGGAGGGTCGGGTGTGGAGAAGAAGGGTTTCCAAGTAGGGCTACAAATGAATCGAGCTGTTCATTAACAACTCGAGCTCAGCTTGTTAAAGACAAGTTTAAGCTTGATTCATTTAGTTAATGAACAGACTTGAGCTCCAATCCCAAGCTCGTTTACCAAACGAGCCTAGTCCAATAAGACTAAAGCTCGGCTCGCTAGCTGAAACAATATTAATATTTTATTTTATTTTACATATATGTATATTTATAATACTATATTACACATGAATCTCATATATTTTATTCAATTTTTAACTTGAATTTTTATAAAGAGAGGCATGTCTCAATCATCTTTTCTTTACCGATGTGGGATGGAAACCCATTGTGGATCAATCACCAGCACTAGCATACAATCTTATAAATGGAGGGAAACATCATGCACTACTTCCCTACCAATGTGGGACTAAAAAAGCCAGTGCACTTCAAAAATTAAGAAACTTCTACTTTGCATATGTTGTCCATTAGTTCACAAGAAGACTTTAGAACTTTTTTGGTTGGTAAATAAATAAGGCTTAACTTAACCCAAATAATGATTATATATAATGTGTCAATTTTTTCTCTCTCTATTTATTAAGCCTCAAATAACATATGCTAATCAACAAAACCCACATTCCAAATCACTTAAATAAATCCCAAAAATGAAATCACTAACCAACTTAATACTATTAATAAAAAGAATAACCAAAAGTAGCTATAACCCAAATGCAAACTGTAAAAAAGACAAAAAAGCTGTAGAAAAACAAGAAAAACAAAGAAGGACATAAAAAAAAAAATACTTAAATTGGTTATAGGTGATGCAGAAAAGATGGCTAGAAAATATAACCAAAAAAAAATATTACAAAAGAAGAAGGAAAGACAACCAGTTTTCAGCGTGATAATGTTGAAAGTTTAATATTATTATTTGGCAAGCTTCTACCCTAGAATTAGCCTAATAATGATGTCAAAAGACAGCCATTTTCAGCATGATAATGCTGAAAGTTTAGCCACCAATAAAGTCCAATTTTTAGCAAGTTAATGTTTTAAATTTAGCCACCACCCACCAATAAAGTCCAAGCATATCTTTACTTTGAAAATCTCATTAATATGTATCTTTTACTTTGAATTTTGTATTTGTCTTCTATTATATTGAGGTGTCTATAAATATATAAGCTCACAATGCATTGAGGACAACATGAACGAAAAAAGAAAGCTTTGCTATATGTAAAGATGTGTGATACATCTTTCTTTGGGTTTGTGTGATGCAACCCTAACCCTTGGGTGTGATTGCCCAAGAACCTAAGTGTGATTGCCTAGTTTTCTTTGTTTTATCTACTATTTTTTTCTACTACATTTCTTTGCTTAAAATCCAGCTTACTTGTGCCGTCTCTAAACTCAATTTTAAACTTTCCAAACTCTACCTTAGAACACCAAAACCTAGTCCCATTCAGTCCTAAACCTCCCATAAACATTCAACCTACCTTCTCACTTTATTTAACCCTATTTTGGTGTTGAAAGTTTAAAGATCCTGCATCAATGGGTTTGTGATACTAAGTTGTAGAGAGAGTAGCAAGAGGGTTAGGAGAAGAAAGGCAGCTCTTGCTCTGCCTTCACTAGTCCCACATCGGTCCCTAGTAAATGAAATAGACACTGAGACACCTATAAAACTGTAGGGTCAGGTTGCAGCTCACTGTAGCTACAAAACTAAGCCACAAAAGCTTCAGTTTTAAGTACAATTTCAAAAAATTTGAGTTACTTGAGCCAGCTTGAGCTCGGCTTGAGTTCATTAAAAATTTAATGAGTTGAGCTCAAGCTTAGTTGGTTTAGCTCAACTTAAGCTCCAGCCGAGCTTGAACAATTCTAAAATTAACCGAGCCGAGCTTGAATATTGTAAAACTTGGCTCGGCTCGGCTCGGCTCAACTCATTGACACCCCTATTTCTAGGGAAGGGGTGTATTGTCTTCAGAGGAGGTGTATGAGGGTATTGGGTTAGATTAATGAGGTGAGTCGTGTTTGGGGGTTTCTTTTGAGGGTCCTAAGAAGGAAGCATTTCAATTGTTTGTGGCGACTGAGGCATTGTGGCGGAGCAAGATGCCGGTTAGGGTGGGTGTGGAGGAGGTGACAAAGCAGAGGAAGAGGGTACGGGAACTTTGTAATCTTGAATGCTCAATTAATTATGAGTGTACCTAAGGAAGGGGTGAGGGGAAGGGGTCATAAGGGTCGTGGTGGTCAACTTTTATTACAATGAGACTGAAAATTTGTCCTTGGAAAGTGCATGGGTTGAATAATAGGTTGTGTTGGGTAGCGGTGAAGTCTGTGTTAAGGGAGCTAGGCCAATGGTAGTATGTTCATAGGAAACTAAAATGGAGGAGTTAGGGGGAGAGGTGGTGAGGTTTGTGGGGTGCTACGTTTGTGGATTGGATTTGTCTTCCAACTAGGGGTTCAGCGAGGGGAATTCTGGTGTGTTGGGATCCTAGGGGTGGTGGTTAAGAAAGAGGTAGAGGCAGGAGGTTTTTTGGTATGGAAGATGGCTTTCGGTGGATTTTTATTGGGGTATATGGCCCATGTCTAAGCTCTAAGCGCGTTGTTTTTTGGAAAGAACTAGAATGTATTTTGTTTCTGTGGGGGGGTTTCGTGGTGTATGGGGTGACTTTAATGCTATATGGTTCTTGGTGGAGATAGCGAGTAGTCATAGATAAGTAAGTTCGATGAGGGTGTTATCTAGATTTGTGGATGGGTTTCAATTGATTGATTTGCCTATGTAAGGGTATTGTTATATATGGTCAGGTGGAAAAGCTAGATCTCTTTTAGACTGCTTTTTGGTGATGGGAGATTAGAAGGAGCATTTTTGAACTATTGTTCAACTCAGGCTTTTGCGCCCAGTTTCAAATCAATGGCTTATCATGCTTAATAGTGAGGGTGTGCGCCGTGGTACGATGCCTTTTTTATTTGAGAACATGTGGTTGAAATTTGACGATTTTTTGGGAGTTGTTCGATGTTGATGGGTTGGTTATGTGATGTCTGGCTCACCTAGTTGCAGGTTGGTTAAGAAGTTGAAGTTGCTAAAGTAGGATATGAAGAAATGGAAAAGAGAGGTGTTTGGTTGTTAAAGGGTCAGAAGGGGCAATTTTGGTAGTGATTCAGGAGATAGATGATTAGGAGAGTGTTCGAAGTTGGCCGACAAACGAGGTGTCATGCAGAGAGAAGGCAAAGGAGTTTTGTTCAATTGTCTAGATGGAGGAAATTATCTATTGATAGTGGTCATAGTGTTTATGGTTGAAGGAAAGGGTTGAAATACGAGGTTTTTCCATCGTATGGCTAATGCTCGCAAGAAGGTCAACCAAATTGGGAAGATTTGTGTGATGGGGTGGAGTTGTATACTAAGGGTGAAGTTAGGGATGTAGCAAAGTTTTATTGGAGTATTTTTCAAAAGGGTAAGGGAGAGTGGCGCCCAAATCTTGAAAGAGTGGCTTTTGATAGGATTTCAGATGTGGATAGGGAGTGGTTGGAGCGACCTTTTTTTGAGGAGGAAGTTTTAGGTGCTTTATGTGAGTGTAATGGGGATAAAGCTCTGTGTCCTAATGGGTTAGTTTGATGTTTTTCCAGCACTGCTGGGAGGTGGTCAAGGGGGATGTGATGGCTATGTCTGGTTAGTTCTTTGAGATTGGGTGTTTTGAGAGAAGTTTCAATGTGATGTTTATTGCTTTGATCACTAAGAAATGAGGGGTGGCGGATATTCATGATTTCCAGTCAATAAGTTTATTAGGTAGTGCGTTTAAGCTTTTGTCAAGGAGGTTTAAAGATACCCTTTAGGTGGTGGTTTTAGAATCTCAAAATGTGTTCATTAGATTTTAGATGCTGTGTTGGTAATGAAAGTATTGATTCTCATATTCGAGAGGGCTGGCCAGGGGTTATGGGTAAGCTTGATATTGAGAAGGCTTATGACAATTTAGATTGAGAGTTTCTATTATGTGTTAAAGAATTTGGGCCTTGGTGGATTGTGGAATCGATGAGTGCGATTTTGTATTTCTATGGTTTGGATGTCAATGTCGGTGAATGGGACTCCAGCGGGATTCTTTTAGTTTGGCCGTGGTTTGCGCTAAGGTGATTCCCTGTCGCCTCTGCTTTTTGTCTTGGTTATGGAGGCGTGAAGTAGGCTGTTATCTAGAGTGGTGCAAGGGGGTTTGTTGGAAGGCTTCAAAGTTGGTATGGAGACCGGTGAGCCTTTGGTTTTTTTTTTTTTTTTTTTTTTTTCAGCCTTTTGTTTTTTTTTTTTTTTTTTTATAAATTTTTTTATGCTTTCAGACAGTCTTAGGCTTGAGAGTGAATTTGGCGACGTTGGATTTGATCCCAGTAGGGGAGGGGATAGGTGTTCATTGGTTGGTAACAATTCGGCGGTGTAAATTTTTTTCTCTGCCAGTGTCTTATTTGGGCTTGCCTCTAGGATCTACCTATAAGGCAATGACAATGTGGGATGGGGTGGTGGAATGAGTTCAATAACAGTTGGCAGGATGGATGCACTAGTACTTGTCAAAGGGAGGCACGTATTTCATGTCGGTGCATGTTATTCTGGCATCGGTTACCCAGCATCTGGAGAAGTTGTAGTGTGATGTCCTTTGGGGTGGTTTGGGTTATGAGTTTAAGTTCCATTTGATGGGTTACAATAAGGTGTGTAGTCTAACAGAGGGGGGTTGATTTGGGTTTGAGGAAGTTGGTGGTCTTTAATAGGGCTTTGTTGGGGAAGTGATTATGGAGGTTCGTGGCGGAAACGGAGTGTCTGTGGCGGCAGTTAGTGGTTGTGAAATATGGAGTTAGGTAGTGTAGTTGGTGTTCTGGGGAGGTGAGGGTTGCGAATGGAAGGGGTTGTGGAAAGGTATTTGGCTAGGTTTGAGGGAGTTTTGGTAGTGGGTTAGTTATCAGGTGGGTAGGGATGAGTGAGCGTAGTTCTAGAAAGATAGGTGATGTGACAAACAAACTTTGGCGGTTCGGTTTCTGTTGATGTTTCATCTTGTAGTAGATAAGGATACCGTAGGATGTGAGGTTTTGAAGGCAGGTTTTGGATTGGGAGGTTGCTCAATTGGTAGATTTATTAGTGCTGTTGTACGGCATTCAAGGGGTTAGGTTGGGAGAGGATGGTTTGGTGTGGTGTTGTAAGGGTACTAAAGAGGTTTTTCCAATGTTTTCTTTTTATCAGGCCTAGGTGGGGCTTACAGATGTTTCTTTTCCATGGCAGAGTGTGCGGGTGGTTGGTGTTCCATCTAAAGTGGCGTTTGTTGTGTGGACGATGTGTGACAGGATTTTGACATTGGATAATTTGATTTGTCGGCGTTAGATTTTGGTCAATTAGTGATGTATGTGTTGTCAGGATGCAGAATCAATAATGCACGTGTTGCTTCATTATCTTGTGGCTTTTCAATTCTAGGGGTTGATTTTTATGATGTTTGGTTTATACTGGGTGCAGTTGGGGAGTGTGAAGGAGGTGTTGTGTAGTTAGAGGTGGGAAAGAGGTGTCAGTAGGCTTGGAGTTTGGCTACCTTTGTGTTTAATGTAGCTGATTTGATTGGAGTGAAATCGACAGACTTTTTAAGGAGAATAAGTTCTTGGTGGTGTTATCTAGTTGGGTGACAGGAGGGTAGAGCCAAATTTATTGATTTTTTTGGGATTTTGTTGATTTTTTATTTGTCTAATATGTGGCCCTGGTGGTGTTTGGTTTGTGTTTGTTAGCATCTTCTTGATGCTCTTTTTTAATAAAATTGCTCCTTATTTATCAAAAAATTCGTAAATGGGACTTAATAGTCTGAGTTCTGTTCTCATATAGAGGAAATATCATTTTGCCATCGAAACTATCACTCAAAAATCAATTTAATCCCTGTTATTTTAATAATATCAATTTTACACCTAAACTATTTGATTTTGGATCAATTTTACCTTCGCCGTTGGTTTCCTTTTATAATCAAACTTGAGTTCTTGACGTGACACCAAAATTTTGTTTGAAATTTCATTTTACCCCTAAATTATTTCTAAAATATCAATTAGACCTCCAAATTTTATTTTTTCTGGGGTCTAATTGATATTTTGGGGATAGTTGGGGGTAAAATAAAATTTGAAATGAAGTTTGAATGCCACATTAGCAATTTTCGTTTGATTATGAATGGTAGCTAATGGCGGGGGGCAAAATTGATCTAAACTTAAATAGTTTGTGTGTAAAATTGATATTATCAAAAGAATAAGGGTTAAATGATTTTTGAGTGATATTTTGGGGGGCAAAATGATATCTTCTCTCCCATATATTCGACTTGCCCATAAAACCCCCCTCTCCTCCGCCCACCCAAAAAAGGGGTAAAGTACACCATTGCTCCCTATAGTTTGAGTGAAATGTCACTTTAGTCTCCGCAGTTTCAATTTGAACAATTTGATCCATATATTTCCAATTTTTTTGCAATTTGGTCCCTCCATCACTTGTGATTAGAATTTGGAATGAAAAACAAAACTAGAGGGACCATAGTGAAATTCAAAGCAAACTATAGGGACCACTGGTTGTAATATATTCATTACACTGGTGGTCCCTATAGTTCCTTTTTAATTTCATTTTGGTCCCTCTTGTTTTCAAAATGTTAGCAACACATGATAAAGGGATCACATTGCAATAAAATCGAAAGTGTAGGAACTAAATTGTTCAAATTGAAACTACGGAGACTAAAGTGACACTTCATTCAAACTAGAGGGACTAGTGGTCTAATTTACCCCCTTAAAAATTATGACACTAAGCGTAAGGAGGCATATTTTTATGAAGCCCATTGTTATGAATCAGGATTTTTTATACAGTGAAGATCAACATGAACACCCTAGTAAAAAGGTTCATGAAAGGGAAATATGTAGTAAATCAACTAAGAAGGTCTAGTTCTAAATATTTTTGAGAAATTATCACCTACCTATTGCCAAAAACTTCACCCTTATTGTTTATTTGTATTCTAGGTGTTGTGCTCATGGGTTGTGTACAAATACCTTGCAGTGAGTTTTAACTACAGGATAATGGTGAATGGAGAAGCATTATGGATCAAAACATTACTTTTTAAGGTTTAATGTATAATGACCATTAGGGAATAAATTTGACTATAAAACTAAATGTGTAATGACATATATGTGTGGATGTGAAATGTTAATTTGATTGAATGAGCGACTAATGTTGCTTGCACAGACAATTTATGTTGGGAATCTAAGTATGGGTTCCTTATTTCTTACACATTCAGTTGGTGCTAGGGGTGTGTGCAGTGCAGTTTGTGGGTAAAATTATAAATCAAACCGTGAATGACGGATTACCAAATAACCAAACCGTGGTTTGGCCAGTTTCAATTTGTTAGTTGATTGAAGAATAATTTTAAACAATTATTAATCATTTGCATAATATATAAGATTAATTTGCATAATATTTTTCATATATATAACACTAACTAATTTTACATAATATTTTTCATATAAATAACACTAATTTACAACAAATTTCACATCTTAAATCTCTTTCACATTGATTTTTACTTTGATATTTCATTAGAGATAATATATATATATATATATATATTAACTATAGCGGAGCTGGTAGTTTCGAAGGCAGATTATAAATTTCAAATTATGAATCAAACTAACCCGTGGTTAGCGGGTGGATCAGTGCAAATTGGGCTGTATTTTAC
The DNA here is from genome assembly GCF_004153795.1 of Camellia sinensis. Taxonomy (NCBI): domain Eukaryota; kingdom Viridiplantae; phylum Streptophyta; class Magnoliopsida; order Ericales; family Theaceae; genus Camellia; species Camellia sinensis. Next base: position 442,535 of record NW_021025241.1, read on the forward strand.
AAAATCCTAGTTGGTGCATTTAAATTTAAAAACATGTGAAATTTATTAAATAAAGATAAGCTGCCTTACAAGCATATATGAAGGCCCTAATTATTAACTTGGTATATAGCTGAGAAGCACAAACACTTTAAACAAGGTGGCATGTGTGTGAGTGTTCGACACACTTCCCAACAATCGTTGGACTTATCTTTACACAAGTCAAGAACATATCTCAGTATGTCCTATTAACCAACATCTATGTTACACGGACTCTTCAAAATAAATCAAATACCTGTGTCAGACACCTGACACTCAAACAAGGGTATGAGATTTGGGTCGGATACTTTTCAACAGATACTTCTTATATAATTGTATATAAAACTATTATTATATGTACGTATTATTGTAAAATTGCTATAAATGTTTTTTTGACATTGTAAGTTACATATAACATCATTTTATCTCATATATTTGATTAAAAATATAAAAATATGACATTTTTTTCCTGAGTCCATAACCTTAAATTTATAGTTTGATGAGTCCGACCACTAGATACATACTCGCACTCGACACCCATACCTGAGTCCATGTAACATAGACCAACATAGATTTATACATATTAGTGTATTCATCCTTTAAACTTTAAAAAATTGTGTTATGTTATGTTATATATTGTTATTAATTTTGAATGAAATATATATGATATTTAATAAATATTTAAATTTGTATGTTTTGTGAGTGTCCCCAAGTGCCATATCCTGCATTTTTAGAAAATTGTTACATTAGCTCCATGTCGTATCATGTGTCCTTGTCCATGTTTCTTAGGTATATAGTTTAGTTGATTATTTGTATATAGAAGTACACCCAGGTTACATTTGGTTGCATGATTAGATATGAATGGGATTATTGATAAAGATTGTAGGGGACGAATTATACCATATGATTAGTTGAGATGAAGGATTGGATATATGATAGAATTATGAATATAATTATGGAGGATAAGCTATACCATGAGGTAAATAGATGGGATAAAGGATTGAATAGAGGGAATGAGGTATTATGTTTGGTTAGGATATGATAAAATCATATGATTATTTTTTATTGTTGGATGAACCAAACCAAGCTAAGCCTTGTATCACAATCAAGTGGAGTCAGCTACATGAATTTTTTTTTTGCCATTCAACTCTACCAAGGGCTATATGTTCACTTAAGTTAAATAAGTTCATATAGTTCTCACTATTTCATCTCATGCCAACCTCGGTCTTTCTCTTCCCTGCCCCTCTAGCATCTCCATTTATGGTGATCATATCTTGAAAGGCTTAATCCCCCAATCACAATTATAGTATTTTTTAATCTCTCATTATTTTCCATTTAACCCCTCGTACTAGTATTGAACTTATTTGAAGTTTTTTTACAAGCTAAACAAGCATTGGACTAAGAAACATGTAGGGCCCTGATCTTCCTCACATATGAAGCACGAACACTGGACACGGACACGGACACGGAAATTTTTAAAAAATGGGAGACACGACACGCTGGAGACATGCTTAATATATATAATTTTTTTTATTCATTATATGTAAAATTAAAAAATATATACTATTTTTATTTATTTATATTATTTATTTATTTATTTTAATATCAACTATTATTCACAAATTAATTTTTTTTCAACAAATAAAAATAATGTATTCTATGTATGTTAATGTTTAGCAAACAAGAATATCCAAAAAAAAAAAAAAATAGAAAAAAGGAAAAGAAGGGGAAAAAAAAGGAAAAGAAAAAACAAATAGAAGAGAGGAAAAAAAATGAAAACACACAAAGAAGGAGAGAGAGAGAGACACAAAGGAGAGAGAGACATTTGAACACACGAAAGCAAGAGAGGGGTCGAATACACACATAGAGAGAGAGAGAGACGAACAGATTCGAAGAGAGACAAATAGATTCAAAGAAGATGAATAGAGAGATGAACAGACTCGAAGAGAGACGAACAGATTCGAAGAGCATACCTCGATCTAAGCTAGATCTAGGGCTTTAACAAGTTTTTCACCCTCTGTGTGTGTGTGTCTTCAATGGGTTAAGGTTTCTCTTTTTCTGTCCATAACGTGTCCAAGAGTGTCCCAAGCGTGTCCGGCTACAAAAATTCAAAAAAAGAAAGGGGGACACGTTAGGTAGAGTGTCCGACACATGTCCACTGCTTATCCGACGCGTGTTTGTGTCTAACACGCATCGGACACCCATACGCTACCTCTGGAGGGGTGTTCGTGCTTTATAGTTCCTCACTTATAATCTCCCCTACTTATCTCACAATCAAACATGTGATTAAAATACAAGTGAGCCCCATATATGTTATCCTCTATTTAATATTGTAAACAAACGCACTCCCCGTTTAGTTCTTATTAGATAGAGGTATGAAGGGTAGATTCGTACAACTTTAACCTTTGGTATACACAAAAGCAACACTGCCCTCAATTTTAAACCCATAAACTCAAGGTTAGTAGGTTGATTTTTTAACCACTGAACTGGTGGCCCCAAGGTTTTGAAAAGCAGTTGCGGTCACCATAATGGTTGCAGTGACGCAATAGCGGTTGCGGGGTGTAAAGGCTGCGGTAACTGGGACCGTAATTTTTTTTAATTTTCCACACAATTTAAAGAAAACTTACCAATACACATTTTTTTTTTCTTTCCAGAATCACATTTATTGGGGTTTAAAATAAATTTTGATCAATTTTTATTAATTTTTAAGTATGATCCAAAATATTTCATATTTTTAAATCACCATAAAATGAGCTTTTTACATTTTATTTCAATTTTTAATAGTTAATAATTTTAAGAATAATTGATTTTAAATGTCTACAAATTATTTTTTACCAATACCTGAACTAATAGAATAAAAAAATATTCACAATTATTAAATGAAAGGATTATAAAATAAATTTGTGCCATAAAATTTTTTTTTTAAAAAAAATTTATTAAGAAAAAAAAATTCATATAAATTGTTTTCTTTGGGCTTGGATTACTTGAGTGTTTGTTCTTTTTTTTTTGAAAAAATGAAACTATTCAGAATATTGTATAAGGGTGTAACAATGTCTGACGGGCCATTATGTAACACCAAAACGACCGTTACACTTATAAATTTCCGTCACACCAGGATAGCGGCAATAACGGGTACCGATAGCTACCACAACCGTTACGTAACGGTTGCGGTCGCGGTCGCCTTTTTTTTTTTTGTTAATAAATGTTGCGGTCGCTTTTTAAAACCTTGGGTGGCCCCCTGTTGATTATTTTTTGTATATGCCAAATATCAAGTATTTGCGTTGGTCTATATAGTTGTTGTTTTGAAATTGTGTACTTAAATCAAATTAATAGATTTATATTGAACAACCACTTTGAATTTCAGAATAAGAACATGCTAAAATTTATAAAAATTCATAATAAAATAAAACTAGTAGTAGGAAGCAAACCGAACCCTGTGTGATACCACAGTGTCCTTAAAACAGATTAGTCGCCTCACCATGGGTGCTGGAGGTATGTCGACTTCTGTCTCCCAGGATACGACAGGCAAAATTAGCTAATGCAGAAGCACCTTCTGAATAGCATTGGCGAACTTGATAATGATTGCACTCTTTCTAACAAGAACCAAAGAATGGACTAGCAAAAAAAGATAGGAAAATTTTCTTTGGTATAAAACCATCTCCAACTCTTTATCAAAAAGACCATCTCTATTTTCCATCAAAAAACTCTCAAAACTTATATATTTCAAGTTAGAGGGGAAATGCCTCTATTTATGCAAGTAGGGGAATCCCTAGCCATAAAGGCTATACATCAATAGGCTTATCAAATGCCATTAACCATGGCCATCAGTTCTAGCCATTAGGGCTAAAGTTACAAAAGTTGAAAACCTATGGCCACTAATATGGTCATCAATTCTATCATCAAAAGATGAGAGTTACAAAGGTCTTAACCTCCCATGTGCTTAATATATACAAATAAATATGTATATAATGATGTTTGAATGAACCAACTAGATGGGTCACACAATGGATACCAATGTTGGGTCACAACCCGATCCAAACCCAATTCTCAAACACATGCACAAGCTAAGCCCAACACAACATAACTTAACTCAAGTTTAAGATCAAGTCCAAGTCTAAGTCCAAGACTAAACTCAACACATGCACCAGCATAAGTACAAGTCTAGGCCCAGTCTAAACTAAGACTAAGGCCTCGTTTGGCAACCAAACTTTTTAGCCGAAAAGCCAAAAAGTTACTAAGGGGTTGTTTGGGATGTCTTAAATAAGTGTACTTTTTGACTTTTTGGACTAAAAAGTAGAGGAAAAAAATATGGTTGTTTAGGTTAACTTTTTGACTTTTTATGAAAAAATGTGTATTAAAAAATTGTATAAATTAGTGTGTAGGGGAAAATTAGGATTGAGAGTTGTGTAGCCATAATTTTTGACTTTTGGTAAATAGTGATAACTTTTTAACTTTTTGAATAACTTTTTGACTTTTTTGCTTTTTCGCCACATGCCAAACTTGGCCTAAATTAGCTAAAAAGCCAACAACCCATACCAAAAAGTCAAATATTTTCTTTTCTCTCTACTTTTTGCACATCTTTTCGTAAAAAGTCAAAAAGTCATTTCAAACATACTAATTTTTTTTAGCTCATAGTTTAGCCAATAGCCAAAAAGTTACTAAATTAGTCTGTTTTCAAACGAGGCCTAAGTCCAAATCTAAGTCCAACTTTTGTTGATGTCCACTTTACGAGACAATTCTCATTCACACCTCAATGGTTTTTGCCCATCATTTTTATATTGTAATCTCCTCACTTGAGAGAATGCAAAACTACTCAGATCCACCTCAACTGGCAGTTGGGTCCCACTTTAATTTTGAATTAAAGTTGCCGAAAAACCATTATTTTCCAACAGTTGTATCATTTATTCTTGAAAGTATTATTCAAATGCATGACTTTGCAATTCCTTACAATAAATTTTTCTTTGTATTTGTTTGTGATAATTTCACTTCGTCTTTTTTAGCATTTAGCATTTTATTTTTTATTGTTTATTTGTCATGACTTAAGCAGTACTGAGAGAGAGAGAGAGGACAAAATGCTGCGGGTTTCGTGTTGCATGAGGTCGGTGGAGGAATGGTTTCCTTCACACAATCAATTGACTGTTGACGTTGATGAAGAAGGCCGCAAGATCTTTGAGGCATTTTATGGGACGTCTCTTAAATCCAGTGGCGTTAAGTATGATGCTCAGTGTATGAATTTCATGAATCTCACTGATGTTATTGGAGCTACTGACGATGATGATACTCGAACTATTGCAGAATTCGCTGTCGATCAATACAATAAGAACAAGAAAGAGGTATAGTTTTTTTCTTTTAATTCGAGTTCTAGTATTTGCTCAGAACTTGACTATCACCTTTTGTTTGTATGGGAGTCATTGCATATTATTGTTGTTTGTTATCTACAGTTTGATTGGTCGGAGTTTGAGCTATTCATTGTTAGATGTTAGATTTTCTATGTCCTTTAGTGTACTTTGCCTTTATTAATGGTTTGTGATTTAGCGTTGTCTGGGAATTAGCATAATAGATACATATAATAGGGAATTTTTTTTATAATGAAATGTCTGCATGCTTCATAAATTGATTTGCTATACAATTATTGTGTCTCTGTCAAATTTAATTTTAAAGTATGTTCAACAAATTTGGGCCGTTAAATTGGGCCCAACACCTATGTCATGAGATCAGTAGGTTGTCATTAGTTTTCTAGATTCGACTTATCGATGATCTATCTTGTGGGCTCCTTTTCTTTCTGGTCAGTGTTCTTTCCATTATTTTGATTCAAGGGATGTGTCTTAGTATTAGCACCCATTTTTGGATCCTTGACCTTGTTTTGAATATTAGGTGAGTCAAATACTGTACTCGCACCTTACATCCTTAGACGAGTCCATGAAAAATAGATCATCGGCCTTTTTTTGTCTATTCTCAATTTGGAAATATGTGTTCTTGTTTAGAGCTTGCAGAATACCGTTGTACTTAACTGAGGTTGATGCCTTTTGGTGATTATCATTTAGTTTTTGTTTTTGTAGAGAAAGGAGAAAAAACTATTTTTGAGAGAAATGGCAGCTCATTTGGAGAAAGATAAACTGATGTTTCTGGGGAATATTGCTGTTAAATTGAAGAGTTTGGTGCAATCAAAGGAGGAACGAGAGAGGATTTGGAAAGTAATATCAGTTGAACTTGAGAGGGAGATGCAATTCAAGGAACAAGATTGGTTCACATTTGAAGAGGAAAATGCATTTAGGTATGTATCAGTACTTTTTTTATTGGAAAAATTATTAATAAGTCCTATTTTGTTCTAAAGAATACTATTGAGTTCTATCAAATTTCAATACAAACAACTAAGTCCTATTTGTCATAAAATGCTCCCAAAAGGTTTATTCCTCATCTCATTTTTACCTTTCTCATTAAATATGAGCAACAATTTTAACTCAATTAAAATTGAAAATTTTAATTGTAAAAATAATTAATATTCTATTAGAAAAATCATAAATAATAGTTGGATCGAAACAATTATAGTAAAATGCATTTTTTTTGATATTTCAAATTATCAATTTTTTTAGTGTAAACAATCTAAAAGGACAAAATTCTATTAAAATTCCAAAGAAATATATATTTTTCAATGTATGAAATAGTTGATGAATCTTATGCTTATACTTTTGTTTATGAAAATTCATTTAATTTCAACAATGAAAAATAGCATTATTATAAAATTTTATATAAAATAAATTATTTATGCAATTTTTGGTTCATATTTTAATGAGAAAATAAAAATAAAATATAATATTATGAATAATGAAACTTTTTAAAAACAATTTATGAAACAAAAAAGAAAATAGGACTTATTATTAATATTGAAATTTGATATAACTCAATAACAAATTTTAAAACAAAATAGAATTATTGTTCATATTAAATTAGGGGTAAAATTGGAATAAGATATATCATTATTGAGAAATGAACTTTTTGGAAACAATTTATGAGAAATAAGACTTAATTGTCCATATTAAAACTTTATAAGACTCAATAGTAATTTTAAGAACAAAATAGGACTTATTACTTATTTTTTCTTTTTAATTTTCAAGTTTTTTGAAGTCATTTCTTTGGTTTGCTAACTATTAGTTCATGTGGATCAATTTAATGTTGGATCTTGAAGAAATTTATGTAACTTTTTGTTTTAAAAATTAGTGTAAAATCCACTTTGCCCCCATGTGTTTTTCAACTAAAATGCAATGCAAACTCCATTAATGGTAGTTAGAAATTGACTTTAGTACCAGTCGACTATTTTCTCTCTTCTGTTTACACATTGTTTTTAACGATAACAAATTAATCAATTAAACTACATATTAACCTTGATTTTATAATATAATTTCTAACTTTGTAACATAAATTTTAGTTTAGTTGCATATTTAATTAGGGGGATTTACATGTAGGTCTTAATAGGTAGATTTATTGTCGAATATGACATATTATAATTAATGACATTTTTCATCATACACTATTAAAAAGTCACAAATTGTTAATTTTCAACGATATTTTGAAAATTTTGTCACAAAAAATGTCACTAATTATATGTTTTGGTAAGTTTTAGCAACAGTTTAAAAAAATCATTACAAAAAAGTGTCACTAATTCTTAACTTTCAGCGACAGTTTAAAAAATTCGTCACACGAAAACGTCACTAATTGTAAGTTTTAGTGACAATTTATAAAAATCGTGACAAAAAAATTATTTATTGTCAATTTTTAGCGACATATGCAAAAAATCATCTCAAATTATTTTTAGCAACGATTTTACTAGGACTTGTTTCCAATAGGACTTTATGGGAATGAAGTCTAACTATTAGAATCTATTGGTAATTTGTATATAATACACACATAGGCGGGGGAGGAGGTATACATACACATGTCGTTTCACCATATGTGCATTCTTCCCCATTGCAAACTCTCCTGCATGGTGTCATTGCAGTAATAGTTCATGGTCACCAATTCTTGCATACGAAAAATTGATAAAACCCAATAAACACACTACTCTAGACACAAACTAAAAATTATCAGATTAAGCCACAATGCTAATTGTGCTTCAATTGTCACGACCCCAAACCGCCCCTAGTAGGTTGGTGCCGTGATGGCCAGTAATCCGAGATTACTGAAGGCCAACTTTCAAAATTCGCACACAATCAGAGTCTAAATATATGGGGCTCACAAGTGCGGAAGCAATAATCCAAAATACAAGTGGTCCATAAGAGCAGTGCATAAGTCACGTGAGATAGTAACCATTCACATATGGGTTATAACTTAATAACAAACAAGCAAAGTGCGAGTTACATTTTTCGTATTAGCAAAGGGCTCCACAAGCCAACATAAACAAATTGTACAAATTACAGATTTAAGTACACAGTTTGCCAGGTTGCCGACATCTTCTTTGCCGACATAACAATCACACAAAAACATACATCTTGATCAAAAGGCTTCTCAGCCGATGTGTTCAAAATACAAATATTACAAGTCGAGAAGCATGATTTTCAAGACTGCTAGCATAGGTGCAGGTTAAGCCGACATAAATAAGACCCAAAACAAGCTCCAGAAATCACATCTAGGTGTCACCGCCTTCTTGTTCATCACCTACATATAAATGGAGAGGGTGAGCTTGGATACTCAGCGAATGACATAAATAATAAAGGGGTTTGCATGAATAATAGCCGAAATCCTTTCAAAACAATACAAGACAAAACTCCATATATATATGACAAGGAATGGACCTCGTCCATCTAACAAATCTTCACAGTTTCAAGGGATACGTACTAGCATCACATATTACAAATAATAACATTTCGGCAAACATATCCACGCGGTAGACCATCCGTGGCAAAACAAGACAAAGCAAGATAGACATCTCAAACAAGGGTGCTACGAAAGTTTAGAGTCCTCTAGCACAAGGGACCTATGTTACAAGAGCCCGTAGCCCTTTAACACCAGAGTACAAATCAAGGGTGCTACGAAAGTTTAGAGTCCTCCAGCACGAGGGACTTTCAAGACAAGATGTGCTGCGAAAGTTTAGAGTCCTCCAGCACGAGGGACCTATATTACAAGAGCCCGTAGCCCTTTAACACTTGGGTACAAATCAAGGGTGCTGCGAAAGTTTAGAGTCCTCCAGCACGAAGGACTTTTTGAAAACGTCGTCAAAACAAAGCTTACTTGATACATCGCCATTCAAAACAAAGCTTATACTTTATTCATAAAATAGGGATATCATTCATGCTTAACAAATACTTTTATCAAAACGAAACAAGGCTTTATCAAATCTTTATAACATAACTTTATTAAAAATACCACTCACCTGGTTCTTCAAACGTCGGGGTCAAGGCAAGTCCAAGTCCTACAACACATGGCAAAGTCTATGAATGCACTACTCAAAACAAGTCTAGCTTACATGCAAATGACCTCGGCATTTTTCAAAAACTAAGCCAATCAAGTTGAAGCACAGATTCTTATCCTTGGAAAAACACGCTGGGCAGCTACCAGGTCTAGGCCGAGGTCCCACACCTCCTTGCTGAGGTGTAGCCTTGATGGCCACATTAAAAAGTGAAGTCGGGAAAAATCTGGGTTTCCCTCTTGATAAACATGAAGAACATGAGCATGAAGAACTTGAAGAACACGAACATGAGGAAGATGAATGCAAAGATCAAAACTTGCTATTACAAAAGCTGAGAATTCATAAAATAGGGATATCATTCATGCTTAACAAATACTTTTATCAAAACGAAACAAGGCTTTATCAAATCTTTTATACATAACTTATTAAAAATACCACTCACCTGGTTCTTCAAACGTCGGGGTCAAGGCAAGTCAAGTCCTACAACACATGGCAAAGTCTATTGAATGCACTACTCAAAACAAGTCTAGCTTACATGCAAATGACCTCGGCATTCTTCAAAAAACTAAGTCAATCAAGTTGAAGCACAGATTCTTATCCTTGGAAAAACA